>JAOTQR010043568.1:0-15137 GCA_025774065.1 Solanum ossicruentum | reverse complement strand
TGTTGAGGCGGGGCCTGTCCCGACCCTTATCAGATGTTTCTCTTTACTTAGAGGCTTTGTAGACTATGTACAGCAAAGTGAAGTCATGTCTCGTACTATAGACACTGGGGCTCCAATGGCCTAGTCATTTGCATTTCTTTTTGACTTGTTATCACTGCTTATCTGCTCTAAGGCATGTTAAAGGTAGAAATCTCTTATAATATGTACAGAAAGCGCATAGTTACAGGTTGGTTCTCCAGGGCCTTATCGGCAACGGGTGCCAGTCCGCCCTTACGGGACTTTGGATAAGGTAAAAAAAAGGCAAAAGTTACAAATTGATTATGAAAGTCGTTACAAATTGATCATGAAAGTCGTTACAATTATGAAACTTAGGCGTTCAGCACATGCATTCACAAGAGATCTATCATTTATGTTGCAACCATTTTCTCCTCTTGACCACCCAAAAGAGACCATTGGTCAGTAACAGTAAGTACGAAAAGAACGATATGGATGTTGGAAAAAGGACTCACATAGACTAGAATACGAGAAAAGGACCTGGTCTTTTCATAGTTCAAGCTTCACATGACAATACACCTGGGAAGGAACGAAAGTTAGACATCAAGAATGGACATTTGCAAGGTCTAACTTGAAGGTTCATAGGTAATGATTAAGCCCCTGCTAGGATAGATCAAAATTTTGGATGAGAATATAGTTCCAAATATTGTATACATTTCGTCCTTTTGTATTAGTCCTAATTTATTGTATTATATAATGTAATTTACTTTTTTAAAGATAAAAAGAGTTCATATTATTTAAATTGTTGTATCGATATTGTTTTTTTACAATAAGTTGAAGAATATTTCTCTCAAATTACTTGTACATTTTCTTTATTCTTTCACCTATCATCTTTTTTTGCCTTTTCTCAAAAAGAAAATTGGTACGAATGTACAATGTACCACTTTAAAGCAGCTAGATAAATCAAAATTTTGATCTTGCAATTGATCAATGATCTACTTATTTTGGCAAACATAAAATATAACTCCATAAATTGATTAATCAACATAACATATTCAAAAGATCTTGAATAGTAACCTTTCCCTTCTATTTAGTTCTCAAATTTAACAAATAAGCATCGAAAATTATTTCATCATCTTTACAAATTATAAACTTATGACAGTGAAAGACTCATTTGATTCTCCAACTCAAAACATGAATTTCTATAGTATTATGAGCGGTATGATAAGATTTGTTTGTACACTTAAATGAAAAAATAAATAACTTCAGGAAGATAGACTGTAATTGTCACGGCCTGAACCTGGGGCCTAGATGTGACATGGAGAATGGAGAATCCGAAGGGTCCCGAAATAAGCCTCTTAGCATATCATTATACATCTCTAGTCGCAGAAGCAATTAAACAACAACAAGAGAATATAAAATAAGGGTAAAGGGGCTAAGGAAATCATTCATAGCTTAAAAACATACAACAGTCAAGAGAGTCAAGCTCAAAGCATCATTAAATAACTTTTCCAACAATACCTCCAAACTTAGAATTGAGCGGGCGCCAAGACAACTTTTCGGGCTCACCCTCATAGTCAAAAGAATACAATAAAAGAGAGAGAGTATTTGCATAACATAAGATCAAAATAGATCATCCTCGGAGTTGAGGACTTACCAAACTTGCTTTAAAGGTAGAACTAGCCACGTGGAGGAGGAGGATGATCAAGTGGAGTTCCGGTTCCTACATGGTAACATCATGTAGGCATAGAGTATGCATTAGTACATTTGAATGTACAAAGTATGTAGGATGCAATGCAATAAGATATTGACAACATAAGCAAAATGCGTACATATAGGCAATGGATAAGCATAGTAACAATATGACATGCATGAATAATGATGTTTGAAGTAAAATATGCTTGTATAGAACATATTACATGTGTAGGAAGAGACCATAAAAAAAGAGACCAAAGCCGACCACCCGCTTGGTGAGGCGATTGAGATACAAACCCCCCAACATGGTTGCAGGGGCCTACCACCCCTCGAGTTAGGTGATTGAGGTATAAACCCCCCAATATGATTGCACAGGCCTACCAACCCCCGAGCGAGGTGATTGAGGTACAACCCCTCCCCCCAACATGGTTGCACGAGCCTAACACTCTTTGACGAGGCGATTGAGGTACAAACCCCCCAACATGGTTGTTCGGGCCTACAACCCCCGAACAAGGCATGGTCAACTTGCAACACTATAGATACTATTCATGAAATCAATACATACATACATTACTTTCGTCATCATAAAGTCACTTAACTCATATGTTATGCATTATACCTTCAATAATTCAAGAATCTACAGCTGGATATTTCATCAAACACTTGGCGGGTGTGTAATACTAGTACAAAATCATGCAATTTAAAAGTGAAATCATATGAGAAAAATCAATGTAAAACCACCCACCAACACTTGGTAATAACCTTATACAAGATACCTCAAAACCCGTCATCAAATCACATAATGGGTCATATATTCATAGCTCAAAACATGCTAAATAATCATAATTTTATGAAACCCTAACATAGTTTACAAATAAGTTCATAATAGGTAGGACCCATATGCAAGTCAACTTAGGAATATGTAATTTATATAAAAAGGAAGGTTGGCCACTACGGGTGAAAGGACTCAATGGTTGAAATCCACATACCTCAACGTTGGAGATTCCCTTGATGATGATTGAAATGAGAACTTGAAGCTTGAATGAATTCCTTAGAACCGGAATGAGTTTGGAATGCTAGAAGTTGGGTGAAATATTTGTCTAAGTGTTAAAGAGGGTTTTGGGGAATGCCTTATATGATATGGGGTTGAAAAATGACTAAGTAAAGGTATTTTTATGCATAGGAAGGCTTAAGCCAAAGACCCCAAGGCCTTAGGCCAAGATTAAAAAAAATTGGCAACAAAATGTACTACTCCGCGATGCCTCCGCGTTGCGGAGAGAACGTGTACCCTCACTGGAAAGTGAATTTTTAGAAAATGAAATTTGGCTACGATTTCTCTAAAATTGAGGTTGTACCTATATCCCACCCAATTTCTCCCCCTAATCACGAATATGAAGTCAGATTTTCAATAAGATGCACGGATTTTGAGATATATGAAAATTATGATTATGAACATTTTCGAGGCACATTTTCGAACACTTTTTCGGGCGTTTTAATATCTTCCCTTGGGAACATTCGTCCCCAAATGTCAAGGAAACGTATATAAGAGAAGTAAGCAAGATAATTTCAGCCCACACAAGAATGTAACAATGCACTTAAATATCATTTCAAAAATCTCAACATAAGTGTCAAAAAATCACCATGAACTTGTCAATTAAATATGAATGTATGCAAATGACAAGAGGGTTGAAACTTAAGGCTTGAAATAATGTAGGGGACTTAGATTAGTACCTTAAGCTTGAGTAGAATGGAAGAGATAGGGATATCGCTTTTGCCTGCTCCCCTCGGCTTCCCATGTAGCACTCTCAACTTGTTGATTTCTCCAAAGGACCTTGATGGAAACAACATCCTTGTTCCTTAACCTCTTCACTTGTCTATCCAAAATATTTACCGAAACCTCTTCATAAGTCAAATTATCTTCAACAACAGCCACAACATCAAGAGGCACAATAGCATTTAGATCACTCGTACACTTCCTCAACATACACATGGAAGACTGGATGAACCAAGTCCATTTCACTAGGCAACTCCAACTCATAGGCCACCTTACAGATCTTTCTCAACACCCTATAAGGACCCATAAATCTTGGACTCAATTTACCTTTCTTAAGAAAACGAACCACACCCTTCATGGGTGAGATCTTCAAATAGACTCAATCATCAACTTTGAATTCAAGATCCCTTCTCCTTACATCGGCATGGACTTTTGACGACTTTGGACTATTTTCAATCTTTTTCTTATTAACCTTACCTTCTCCATGGCCTCCATAACTAAATCCGAACCCAACAAAGCCATCTCCCATACCTCAAACCATCCAACGGGGGACCTACAACGTCTATCATAAAGAGCCTCAAAAGTATTCATATCAATGCTAGAATGATAGTTATTATTGTAAGCAAACTCAATGAGTGGAAGATAATCATCCCAACTATCCTTAAACTCCAACACATAAGCTCTAAGCATATCCTCAGGAGTTTAGATAGTTCTTTCGGCTTGGCCATCCATTTGTGAGTGAAAGGTCGTACTAAGCTTTACCTTGGTACCAAAACCTCTTTGGAAGGACCTCCAAAAAAGAGAAGTGAATTGAGCACCACGATCTAATAAGATAAACAAAGGCACCCCATGCACTTTAACCAATTCATGAATGTACAACTTAGCTTAATCTTCGGCACTATAAGTAGCCTTAACCGGTAGGAAATGAGTTGACTTTGTCATCCTATCAACCACAACCCAAATGGAGTCAAAATTCTTTCTAGTCTTAGGCAACCCAACCACAAAATCCATGTTGCTTTCCTCCCACTTCCAAGTAGGAATCTCTATATCTTAGACTAGTCCACCCAGCCTTTGATGTTCGACTTTCACTTGTTGGCAATTATGGCAACCCAAGACAGACTTAGCAATGTCTTTCCTCATACCACCCCGCCAAAACATTTCCCTCAAATTTCTATACATTTTTGTAGAACCGGGGTGAATACAAAAGGAAGAATTTTGAGTCTAATCTAAAATTTGCTCCTTCAAGTCATCAACACAAGGCACACACAATCTACCTTGGTACCTAAGAGCACCATCTCCCCCTTAGGAGAAAACCTCCACCTTACCATGTCTCACCAATGCCTTTAATTCTAACAAGGTGGGGTCAAGATCTTGCTTTGCCTTCACCTCCTCAATCTATGATGATTTTGAGCCATAACAACCACAATACCACCATTATCAACCTCCTCAAACCTAACTCCCAATCTAGCCAACTGATGAACCTCTCTATCCACCTCTTTGCCCTCATCATCAACGTGTGCAAGGCTACCCATAGGCACCCTATTCAAAGCATCGACCGCAACATTCGCCTTACTGGGTAATAATGCACGCTCATATCCTAATCCTTAAGAAGCTTGAACCACCTTCGTTTTCTTAAGTTGAGATCTTTTTTGGTTAACATATATTGGAGATTTTTATGATCGGTGAACATATCAACATGCACCCCATATAAGTAATGATGCCCAAATTTTCAAAGCAAATACAAAAACGGCCAACTCAAGTCATGGGTAAGATATTTCTTTTCATACACCTTAAGTTGTCTAGAGGCATAAGGTATCACTTTACCATTTTACATTAAAACACAACTTAAACCAATTTGTAAGGTATCACAATACACAATAAACCTTTCCAACACTTCTGGTAGAGACAAGATAGGAGTGGAGACAAGCGTACCTTTCAAAGTTTAGAATCACTTTTCACACTCATCGGTCCACACAAATTTAGTCTTCTTTTGAGTCAACATAGTCATAGGAGAAGCAATAGAAGAGAACCAATTCACAAACCTCTAGTAATAACCCACTAAGCCCAAAAAGCTTCTAATATCTGATGGGGTCAAAGGTCTAGGCCAATTTCTAATCTTTCGTCTTTTTAGGATACACCTTAATACCATCCCCCAATACTACATGACCTAGAAGGCAACCTCTGTCAACCAAAACTCACATTTCTCATATTTGACATACAACTTCTCCTCCCTGAAGATTTTAACATCACCCTCATGTGATCCACATGCTCCCCCTCACTATGGGAATGGATTAAGATATCATTAATAAATACCACCACAAATAAATCAAGGTAGGGTTTGAAGACCCTATTCATAAAATCCATGAAGATAGCTAGTGCATTGGTCAACCCAAAAGACATAACCACATATTTATAGTGCTCATACCTAGTCCGGAAGGCCATCTTGGGAATGTCACACTTCCTCACTTTTACTTGGTGATACTCGGACTAATGATCAATCTTAGAGAAGTGACTAGCCCCTTGAAGTTGGTCAAAAAGATCATCAAACCTTAAAAGAAGATACTTATTCTTGATGGTGACTCTATTAAGTTCCCGGTAATTAATGCACATTCTAAAAGAACCATCCTTCTTCTTCACAAACAACACCAATGCCCAAGATGATTGGCTAGGCCTAATAAAATCCTTTCCCAACAAGTCCCTTAATTGCTCTTTCAACTCCTTTAACTCTGTCGGGGCCATACGCTAAAGGGGAATAGAAATAGGTTGAGTATCGGAAAGGAGGTCTATGCCAAAATCTATTTCCCTTTCGGGAGGGACAATGGGAAACTCACTACGGAAGAAATCTAGGAACTCATTAACCACCGGGACCGACTCTATAGGAAGGACTTGGGACCCAACATCCCTAACCCTCACAAGATGATAGAGACACCTCTGAGAAATCAATTTATGGGCTTTAATGCAAGAAATAAACTTATTCTTAACCATTACATCATGACTCTCCCACTCAAGTATGGGTTCATTTAGGAATTGGATTTGAGCCTATGGATTCTACAATCAATAGAAGCATAGTATGAATGCAACCAATCCATCCCAAAAATGATATCAAATCCACCATATCCAACTCAACAAAATCACAAAGCAATATTTTATGCAAAAGGCAAATGGGATAATTTTCGTAGACTCTTCTAGCGACAAGAGATGCAGCAACGGGAGTAGACACTTCATATGGCTCACACAACAATTCGGGTTCAACATGAAACTTTCTGACAACAAAAGGAGTAACAAAAGAAAGAGTGACAACCAGGTCTATCAATGCATATACATCAAAATCAAAGACTTTTAACATACAGATGACGATATCGGGTTCCTCATCTACCCCTTGCCTCCCTTGAAGAGCATAGAACCAATTGTGCCTTAGGGCACCACCTTGTTGACCTCCCCTTCCCAAAAGAATTGCATTTGCACCCTGGCCTTGTGGACGACCATCTCTAACCTTGTTCCAGTTACGAGGAAAATCCATCATCTTATGCCCTACTTCTCTACAACTATAACAAGCATTAGTATCCCTCAAGCATGGGCCACTATGACCCTTACCACATTTTGGACACATAGCATTAGGCACCACCCCTACCATTACCTTGGACCTTTAGGTTGCCATTGGAAAACCTTCTATTAGGAGCATAAGAAGACCTTTGGCCTTGATGAAACTGGTCACCTTTGAGACTTTGAAATTTACCATCAAAACAGGCACTTTTGGCCTTACCACTCCTCATTTTTCTAAGCTTATCCCTTTCCAATTGTTCAGCATATATCATTAGGTGGTACAAATCCATGTTACTTATCAACATAGTGACACAACACTCTTCATCAACCAAGTCGGATACTCCCATCACAAATTTGTTCATTCTAGACCTTGGTTCGGCAACCAATTGTGGAGCATATTTAGAGAGTTGGTTGAACTTGAAGGCATACTTTCTCACACTCATTGACCTTTACTTTAGATTTATGAACTCCATCATTTTGGCCTCCCTTAGCTCAAGTGGGAAGAATCGGTTGAGAAATGCCACTTTAAATTCTTCACAAATGATGACATTATCGTTCCCCTTCTCCTCCTTCCATTGAGTAAACCATATTCGAGCCACCCCTTTGAGTTTGTAGGCCACCAACTCTGCTTTCTCCTCCGACCTAAGACACATGATAGACAACACTTTGTACACCTCATCAATAAATTCTTGAGGGTCTTCATCCACTTTAGACCCATGAAACTCTGATGGGTTCATCCTAATGAAATCCCTTACCTTAGATGTCAGAGTAGGAGCATGAGGGGCTTAGGCCCCTTGGTTGATTTGATTAGTCATAGCTTGAGCTAGCATAGTAATAGCATCCCGGAACTCTTCATGAGCTGGTTGCTCTTCGGGTGTACGAGCTCCTCTTCCTCTTGGGATAGACATGATCTAGTATACCATAGAACATTTATTAGGGGAAAGCCTTGCCTTAACTTCTATAGCACATCATGGATCAAGAAGAAGGGAAACATTTCCTAAAACGCCTCATAGCATCTTACTCATAGTTGTGGTGTACTTCACAACCATGAATAAGACTCTAATAAACGCAGCGTGTTGAAGCCGAGGACTATTAACAACCTAGTGCTCTGATACCAAGTTTGTCACGTCCCAAACCTGGGGCCTAGACATGACACATCGAATAGAGAACCTGAAGGGGCCCTAAATAAGCCTCTTAGCATATCATTACATATCTTTGGTCGCGGAAGCAATTAAACAATAACAAAAGAGCATAAAATAAGGGTAAAGGGGCTAAGGGAGTTTTTCATAGCTTAAAGCCGTACAAGAGTCAAGAGAGTCAAGCTCAAAGCATCATTACATAACTTGTCCAATAACACCTCTAAACTTAGAATTGAGCGGGGGCCAAGACAACTTTATCGGCTCACCCTCATAGTCAAAAGCATGCAATAAAAGAGAGAGAGTCTTTGCATAATATAGGATCAAAACATATTATCCTCGGAGTTGAGAACTCACCAAACTTGCTTCAAAGATAGTACTAGCCACGTGGAGAAGAGGATGATCAAGTGGAGTTCTGGTTCCTATATGGTAATATCATATAAGCATGGAGTATCCGTTAGTACGTTTAAATGTACAAAGTATATAGGATGTAATGCAACAAGAGATTGACAACATAAGAAAAATGCATACGTATATGCAATGGATAAGCATAATAACAATATGTCAGGAATGAATGATGCTTGAAGTAAAACATGTTTGTATAGAATATATTACATGTGTAGGAAGAGATCATCATAATAGATACCAAAGCCTACCACCCCCTTGGCGAGATGATTGAGGTACAAACCCTCCAACATGGTTGCACAGGCCAACCACCCCTCGAGTGAGGTGATTGAGGTACAAATCCCCCAACATGGTTGCATGGCCCTACCACCCCCCCCCCCCCAAGCAAGGCGATTGAGGTACAAACCCCCCAACATGGTTGTTCAGGCCTACCACCCCCCGAACAAGGCATGGTCAACTTGCAACACTAGATACTATTCATGAAATCAACACATATATGCATTCCTTTCATCATCATAAAGTCACTTAACTCATATGTCATGCATTAAACCTTCAACAACTCAAGAATCCATAATCGAGCATTTCATCAAACACTTGGTGGGTGTGTAATACTAGTATAAAATCATGCAATTCAAAAGTGAAATCATATAAGAAAAATTAATGTAAAACCACCCATGCACACTTGGTAATAACTTATGCAAGATACATCAAATCACATAATAGGTCATAGATTCATAGCTCAAAACATGATTAAACAGTCACAATTTTATGAAACCCTAACATAGTTTATAACTAAATTCATAATAAGTAAGACCCATACGTAAATCAACTTAGGAACATGCAATTTATGTAAAAAGAAAGGTTGGACACCATAGGTAAAAGGATCCAATGGTTGAAACCCACATACCTCAACTTTGGAGATTTTCTTGATAAAGATTGGAATGAGAACTTGAAACTTGAATGAAATCCTTAGATCCGGAATGAGTTTGGAATGCTAGAATTTGGGTGAAATATTTGTCTAAGTGTTAGAGAGGGTTTTGGGGAATGTCTTGTATGATATGAGGTTGAAAAATGATTAAGTATAGGTGTTTTACCTCATAGGAAGGCTTAGGCCCAAGACCACAAGGCCTTAGGCCAATATTAAAGAAAAATTGGCAATAAAATGTAATACTCCGTGATGCTTTAAAACTGGCAACAAAATATAATACTCCGCAATGACTCCGCATCGCGGAGAGAATGCGTACCCTCACTGGAAAATGAAATTTTAGGAAAACAAAATTTTGCTACGATTGCTCTAAAATCGGGTTTATAGACATTTCCCACACAATTTTTCTCCCTAATCACGAATATGAAGTCGAATTTTCGATATCACGCACGAATTTTGAGATATATAGAAATTACAATTATGGACATTTCCGAGGCATATTTTCAAGCACTTTTTGGGGCGTTTCCGTAATCTACACTAGTTTGAAGTCAAAATTTAGAGATGAAAAATTCACATGCAAAAAAAGTTATTGCTATATTACAAATTACATGCATATCATTGTACATCACATGCAAGACATACATGATGAATATATTGAAATCCGGAGATAAAGGAGGGAAAGAAGAAAACTTAAAATATGTCGCTTGTAATATGCTAAAATAGAAGCAAAGCCATCAATATGCTAAAATCAATTAAAAAAATTCATTTGAATTAATATATTATTTTAAATATAGGTTTTATTATTTTATCCATTCCCCTAAGTTATTTTTTAAATTCTTAGAAATTATTGCTAGACAGTATAGAAAAATGATGAAATATAAGCGATTGATGGTTAGAAGATGAAGTGATATTGGCAGGATATTGATGAAGTTCATTTGATTTTTTGGAACAAAAGGTAGTAAAATGATGTGAGATATCTAAACTATTTAAGGTGAAAAGCAGCATTGATATTTAGACTCAAAAAAATATATATTTATTGGCAATTTTTATTGTATAAATGTAATGACTCTCTAGATCAATTCTATATTTCTGAGATACTTTCTGTTAATTTGAGTTTCTGAGTAGTAACTTCGTACTTTTTAAGACTTATTGGGGCTGATGGAATGATGTTGGGTTGAATTGGTTGTGAGTTGTGCAAGTTTACCATTTAACGAAGAGTTGTAACTCTAAAATTTCTGATAAAACCCTAGCAAATGGCCTCAGAATGGGATTTTGACGATTTCATTAGTTTCGAACAATCGATTTAGGCTAGGAAGATGGTTAGTCCAAGGATGGGGAGTCCCAGTATGAATTTGAATCAAAAGTTTCAAAATTAACTCAACTGAAAGATAAATAGTGCATTTATGAAAAAACTAGCTAAACTGTCCGGAATGAGAATTTGATGGTGTGATCAGCTCCGAAACATTGTAAAGTAGACTACAATAACCATTAGTCAGATGGTGGGGTTCTCAGTTGCGTTTTGACTCCCCTCAATTCTTTTAGCTAAATATAGCCAAAAAGAAATGGGACCCTTATTTTTTCATAAGATAGTCCTTAAGAATTTTGACCGCACTGTTGGATCCAGAATGTCAAAATTCATGTGGTTGTACTATTTGGTTGCATAAAATGGATGCTGGATGGCTCGGGAATGCCCCGAGAAAGTTTTCGAAAAGGCTAGTGCAACACCAAAGAAATATTCGCAGAGGGTTATGGCACTCGCGGAAGGTAGCTGGGTAGAACTCCACTTTTGTGGAGTCATGCTCACGTTCATGGAGTAGGGGTAGCCCTCAAAGCTCCACATTTGTAGAGGCTTAGGGTGACCTATATATAAGTTCATCAGTACTTCATGAACAACCACATTCCTAATTTCTCTCGAGAGTAAAAATTAATTTGCAGCTCCATTTTCAATTCAAAAGTCTACTTGACTTGAATTTTTGCAGAAACACTGTGTTGAAGTCAGATTCTTGATTTAGTGCATATTTCAAGATAAAATCACTGATTTAGCTATTTTGTTATCAAAATGTGTGAAAATTTTGCGCTTTGATATCTTGGCCGATTCTTGATGAAATTAAGTAAAATTTGAATTTAAGTTGTTCTGTGTTCCAAGAGAAATGTTGTGGTACACTTGGATTTTTGATGAATATAAATTTTGGGCGAGAAAGTTTTGAAAGAAATGTCCTCCGATAAAGAATTTAATTTCATTTGTAACCCATTTCTCGGCCTTCTGGGATCCATTTTGGGTTGAAATTTTTGTTGTAGACTCGAGTTGTCGTGGAGAGTTTTTTGGAAATTTATTTGGGATTTTTGATATAGGCCCTTTTTTCTCCGTTTTAGGCACTTAGCCTAATTTCAATTAATTTTCAAGATATTATAGCCAATATGATCATGTTAACTTTGCGAATTATATTCTAACAGTCGAGGAATGTTGGGAAGAGATTAAGAGAAGAAAAGCTTAGCTAAATTAATTCAAGACATGAGATATCATTTGTCAGGTTGGCTAGCCTTTTCCTAAACTTTAGACTGAGTTGAAAAGCATGCGTAATTAAGCTGGAATGCATCGAATTATACTGTTTATGGGATTGCATTGTGAAATGTGTTGTATATGGTTGGTTGTGCTATATGTGTGTATGTATATATGGTGATATGCGATGGTGATTGTTGTATTGAGGGCTATGTTAGCGGTAGCTGCTATAATTACGAATTTATGGCACTGTCGGACCACTGGAGGGCCTGTTAAGGGCTGGTTTAGCCTGGGAATATATGACAGGTACGTACACTGAGCTTAAATATTGCTTTTATGTGTGTGTATCCCGAAGCTACTGAAATATATTAGCTTATGAGACTGACAAGTGATTGTATGCTACCTTGCATATTGGTTGTAGTATCTATATCTGTTCTAAGTACTTGTGAAGGTCTTAATTATAATATAATCGCCGACTAGATGTGATCTTATGCGATCGTAATTTATATTTTTTATATACAACTATTTCTCCTTTTATACTTGTTACTCCTACTTATAATCGGGGAAAATCATGCTATATTCTAGAAATACTGTGGTTTTACTTTGAGAAAGGTGTGTTAGTGGGTTGAGTCGTGACATATGGATGGCATGTGACTAGTCGTACTCCGTCTGCTTAGTGTATGATGTTGTGGAGTTGTACCTCTATATTGGAGTTATATTAGCTGGGGTTTCGATATTGGCGGGTGTTATTGACTATAGGGAGGCCTGGTGGGGGTCGTATATGGGCTTTCTCCCACGGGGGGAAGGTATGTATTCTACCTAACTCATGTCTGGATGAGTGTGTATCCTGATGTTACAATGATATGCTGATTGTGAGGCTGTCCATTGGTTATGTGTCATTATGTGATTTGTTTCTAGTGTGGATATTGTACTATGACATGGTTTGGGTATAGATGTAACTCCGTCGAGCTTGGTTGTTATAAATACACGTTATACCAATATAGTTGCCATGCTTTGCTCTCATTCCCTTGAGTTGACTAGAATGGCATATTGTGGCTCTGGTAGGTCTGGTTCCATACCAATTAGATCCACACAACTATTCACACTCTGATTGTACGTGGGTGTACCTTCTGGGCTTATGGGGGCTTATGAGGCATCCATGCTTAGATACTAGAACCTTATACCCACGTATAGCTTGACCTTGATCATATTATACTATGAATTGGGATTCTGTGGTGACTCTGTTGAGTTTCGTTGTGATTTTGTCAGCTATATAGTGCACGGATGTAACTTTCAGCTTATGGGGGCCTGGGCTGCGTACAAGAATAGCTCTTAGGTCCTTATACCCATGTATAACGCTACGAATCAGTTCAGTGATGATTATGGTATGAGCCTACTTAGTCTTCATCTGTCGGTGTGGTTGCACTTCACTTTGGTTGGTTCAGTTGGGGTTTTGAGGATTTTCCAAATATGCTTATTCCTTGATCTAGGGTTAATTTATTGGATTGCTGCAATTATCTACACTTGAGCTTTCTTTATGTATATTATCTTACTCAATCAACCGATGATGCCTACTGGATGCCTTTTTTGGTACTCACCCCTACTTTTTGCATCTTCCCATAGTGTAGGTCCAAGTTCTGGCCATGGGCCCTGAGCTTTGAGGGATATTAGGAGCGGTTAGGGAGTTTTGGTGAGCACGAGCAGCTCTGGCTACTTCACAGTCTCCTTACTTTTGATGGTTGCCTTTTGTTTCTAAACATTGACCTTGTACAATAGTGGCCTGCACTTGTGATAGCGCTTCTTGGTTTGTATATTATTATGGTTGTCGTTATATTTGTATTGGTACATACTTATATTTATTGTAGCTCCTTACAGTTGACTTCCGGGTTCTAGGTAGGTCTGCGGTTATTTATGTTGTATCAGTTATGTTTGTGACTTCAGAACTAGGACAAGTACCCTAGAATTGGGTAATTGACTTGCCTGTAGGCAGGACCTAACAGGCGCATCATAACCCAGACCAGATCATGACAATAAATTCGTAAGTAACAGAAAAAAATGATGAAAAAGAAGCACTAGCTTTTTGTATTTGATCGAAATTTATCAAATTGTTTACTAAAATGTCAAATCCAATTAAGTTGTACACATAAGTTGAGTAATATTTCTTATTTGATTGGCCATGGGTGTTAGTCTCTCTCTCTCTCTCTCTCTTTTGTTTTAATTTTTTTAACTCACATTCTAACCAATTCTAAAGTAGGAATGACAATAAAAGCTTGTACATGAGCGAATTTATTTTAGGTCAAAAGGATATACAATTTTATAAATTTTTATTACTAATTATATTTGTATAGCTAAAAGTCAAAAATCAAAATAAGAATAAATTAGATTAAATGGGATTGATTGAAAAGAAAAATGGTGCATCTCATTTGACTAGCCGCTTCAATTTTAAATTTGAGTTCAAGGCCCAATACTATTTGTTGTTTAAAAGTACAATAACATCAATGATGTGCTTTAAAGTTTTATCTCAAATTCATTTATATTTACCGTATTTGAATTTGATGAAAATTTTAAGGGTTTAATTTACCAATCTCTAAAAAATTCAAGACTTTTGGAAGTTCTCAATTTGAAAAATGAATTTTTGTAAATGAACTTCATTTTGAGCGGATATTGCTACAAAAATTTGATTACGTATTGAGGAGCATAAATTTGAAATTTTAACTCTTTGAATGTAGTTTTTCACGTATTTTTGATGAATCTATTGCTTAAGTTTAAGGAAAAAGACTAGTTTAATTTTTTTGTACAATATCGCTTCATCCATTTTTAAAAAGAGAGACCTACTTTATTTTTTAGTTTGCTTAAAAAAGAATTGATTTTTTTTCCTTTTTCTGGCAATACTTTATTTTAGTTTTTTATGTTGCATGTTAATGCCACAAGATACATTTTGATACATTTGGTGTAACATTAATTTAGAATCACAAAATTGAAAAGTCTTCTTTATTTTTGTTGATGTGAGACAAAAAATTTACTAATTCAAATATTAGGCACCGAATTGTGCTGTGCAGCGGGACCCATGTGAAGCTTTTTTCCAAAACTTTCAGCTTGTTTCTTTCTTTCCTTTTTCATATATAGATATATATGGAAAATAATATATATGGAAAATATATATAT
>JAOTQR010043487.1:0-15143 GCA_025774065.1 Solanum ossicruentum | reverse complement strand
GATATGCATTACTTTGATATTTTAAATAAAGAATTATTTTGATGTTTGCATGTAGGTTTGACTCATATATTTTTATTATGATTAGTACTCTCATTTATATTTTGTACTTTCCGCTTTACATATTCGGTACGCATTTCGTACTGACCCCCTTCCTTTGGGGGCTGCGTTTCATGCCCGCAGGTACTGACGTACAAGCTAGAAGCCACCTTCTTAGGATCTCTGTCTATTGTTGAAGTGCTCCCTTTGCCTCAGGAGCAGATTTTTGGTATATACATGTACGCTTATTTTCTATATTTTTCATTTACGTACATTCGAGGGTATGATGGGGCCCTGTTCCATCCTATGATTCAGTTCGTATGTGTAGAGGTCTGTGGATACATGTGGGTGTGGGATATTGCATATGGTATGACTACGTATGTATGATACATTTTTTGGGCGGTTCTACCACAGCGTTGACCTTGTCGGTCCGCATATATATGTGTATAGATATTAACTGTATGTTGGGGTTGCTGTTTGCAGGTTTGGTTAGTAAAATAGAGGAGACCCTGCTAAAATTTTGGTAGATTCCTTAGCTATTATAGTTGGAAATCCGATTAAGTGTTTGTCTGGGTGCCCAATCGGCACTAATCACGGTCCTTGGGTTGGGTCGTGATAGAAGGTGCATCTTAGCAATGCTTTTCACCCACAGAAAGATGGCCAGACAATGCATACCATTAAGATGTTAAAGGATATGTTGAGAGGCTGTTCCATTGACTTTAAGGGTGATTGGGATGACCACTTGCCTTTGATTGAGTTTGCCTACAACAATAGCTTCCATTCGAGCATTCAGATGGCCCTATATGGGTGGTGGTGTAGGTCGCCGATTGGATGATTTTAGGTAGCTTAGGAAGAGTTGATCAGGCCAAACTTGTTTCACCAAGCTATGGAAAAGGTGAAGAAAATTCAAGAAAGGTTGAAGATTGCATAGAGTCGACAGAAATCCTACATGCATGTTAGAAGAAGAGACTTAGAGTTTAAAGTTAATAATTGGGTGTATTTGAAAGTGTCACCCATGAAGGATGTGATGAGGTTTGGAAGAAAGGGAAGTTGAGACAGAGTTACATTAGCCCTTCTCAGATCGCAAAGAGAGTGGGCAATCTAGCGTATGAGTTAGAGCTACTATCAGAGTTAGAGGCCATTACTTTTCATGCTCAAGAAGTGTTTGGGAGTTCCAAAACTAGTTGTGCCTTTTGATAGTATTGGAGTGAAAGGTAGCTTGACCTATGAGGAGATCCTTGTTCAAATCTTTGATCGTTAGGTTCACAAGTTGAGAACCAAAGAGGTGGCATATGTCAAAGTATTATGGAGGAACCGATTTGTAGAGGCAGCTACTTGGGAGGTAGAAGAGGACATGAAGGCCAAATACCCTCATTTGCTCCTGCCTGCTAATGGTGAGAGAGTTGATGGTAATGATTTTTGTCTAAATTCTTGAATTTCCATTCCTTGAGTCCTCCTTTTCATTCTCCGTTTGACAGAATCAAGTTATAGAGTCTGAGTGAGGATTGATGTGATTTGTTGATTTTTTTATTTCTCTACTTCCTAAATGCCATTACAAATTGATTGCATGAGTGAGTTGAGAGCTGGTTGATTGTTGGAATCATAGGAAAATTCGTTCCTTGACCCAATACCTAGATTTCTCTTCATTCGAGGATGAATGATTCCAAGGGGATATAATGTAACACCCCCTAATTCTTTATTCTTTCTACCTGATTCGGAATAAATGTGCAGTACGATGTTGAGGAACAATCTGAGAAAAATTAGAAACACAGGTTTATGTGGGAGGTTTATGAGTCGTAGAGAGGATTACGACTCATAGACTGTGCTTTGTAAGAAATTCCAGTGACTTCGATTGCAGGTTCATCTTGCTTACTAGAAGGATTTTACGACTCATAAAACACATTACGACCCATAATATGAGGTTTCTTATTAATTTCTAGTGACTCTGACTTTTCGATCCCTAGTTTATGAGGGGCGTTCTATGACTCAAAGAATTATCTACAACTCGTAGTCCCCAAAAACAATTTTAATGAGGGGTATTTTTATCCTTTCTGATTCCTTTAATTAAAATGCTAGACATTTTTAGGCTTGAATAATGTCTTGAACTAACCATAGGTATTGTCATTTATCATTCTTCATCTTAGGGAAGTTCTTGAGATCATTGGAGTAGAAAGAGCAGCAAGGGTTTCAATTCAAGGACAAGGATTTATTGAGGTTCGATTGCTTCTACAATCCCCAGGTATGTAAGGCTTACCAAAATGTGAAATTCCTTTCTTCACATGCCCCTTCAGCATCTTGAGTCAAGATTTGGAAAAGAGTTGGGATTTGATAAATTCTACTACCCTAACTTTGAATCTTTGTTTTCATCATGAGGACTTATTAAACTACATGAGATAATTGCTACATTGCATGAGTACTGATACGAGATTTACTCATGTATTTCATACTTAATAGCATGAACCCTAAATCACATGATTTTATGAAATTCTATTCATATCATTGAATATTTGAGTTGATGTAAAGTGACCATTTAGAGTTGAGTAATTTGAGCATGATTGAGTACAAGGATGTTGCATTAAGTCATATATATTACTGTATATGAGTATTTTGCTTGCACAACATGAGGAGTCATGTTGAGTTAGTCTAAATGACCATTTGATTCTGAGTTGAATTTGTTAATTTTCATTTATTGAATGATTTGGTGAATGATTGAGATGAGACACCCCAAAAGTGTAGAATTTTGAGTTGATTGATGAGGTGAGTTTTGAGTCTATTGATGAGTCGAGAATATTTTAGTCTTAGGAAGAGTATTGAGCACCGAGTGGGGAGCAAGTATACATCTACTTTCACACAAAGAACTACGTTGTCAGCATAAGATAGTCATTATAGCTCATTCTGGCAACTCTAGTCCCGCAAGTGACATTTATTATAGATCCAAGAGATAGTTGATCACCCTTTTTTGTGGCAAGTTAAGGGGAAGTGTGGCAGCAACATCAAATTCATTATGTGTCACCTTATTATAAGTGGTGAAATAAGGATGTCAGTTAAGAGAAACTCCCAAGCAACATTGATTGAGCATGATGTTTAAAAATGAGTCTACTCCTGTTGAGCTTACTTTTAAAAATATGATTTACTCTAAACTTGCATAAATTGATTTGAGCATGAGTTTCTAAGTAGAGGTGAGTGCGTTGAGCATTACTTTTCATGAGCTATTTTACATACTAGTATATTCTATATAATGAAATCCATTTGGGACTACATCATTTTATTAAGCAGATACAGGTGGTAGAGGACTTCAGCCCGCACATCATTGAGGTCCAGATAAGTAGACTTCTAGAGTTGGTGTGCGCTCCTTGCTTTCCAAAGGAGCCCATTTACTTTCTATTTTGATCTAGTACATTTTCTTTCTTTTGATTTGGGGTGTTCATGGCCTGTTATAACACCATCTAGATTATTTAGTACAGGCCTCATAGACTCCGAGTAGAGGATATTGTTGAGCATTTTGTATTCTAAATTTATTCACTGAATACGATGAGTAGTTGAGCTACATTATGTTTCATATAATTCCTTTCTATTTGATTTATTCTTCTTCTTTCAAGATGATGTGATGAGGAGGCCAAGTGGATCTCTTGGGGAATCAGCAATGATTTTTCAAGTACCGACTACGTCAAGGGTACTATTCCAGGGTGTGACAATTATTTTAACTACATGTGCAGGTTCTTCAAGTGTCGACCATGCCAAGGGTACCCTCCAGGGCATGATAATGATTTTAACTACATGTGCATATTCCCACCATGTTTGACTAAATTTACTTGATAAGCATTGTTATGTTGACGAAGGATTACTGTACCAATTTCAAAACAAGCACGTAATGATAATTTATGGGCTCGAAAGCATGTATTAAGCTCATGAAAAGTTTCTATGATTTGCATGTAAATTATTGGCCTCTTAATCTATGTTTTATTCACATATGAATTGTGAAGCCTACTACAAGAAGTTATGACCTAAGATATATTCCTTACCCTCTAGTACACGGCAAATATCTACATGAAGGGGTTATGATCTAAGCGATATTCCTCACCCTCATGTACGATTTAATGTTATGCACTATCTAGTGCCTGCATGAAGGGGCTATTACCTCTGCTATAATCATCACCCTCATGTACGTATTCAATACCTACTAGAAGGGGTTATGACCTAACTATTTTCCTTACCTCTAGAATAAGTTATTGAATGAACTACTCATGTCATGTTCTTATCTTCTATAAGTTAACTAAGTTATGATTACGCTTATGATATATTATGTAATTTTGACTATCTTTATGCATGTTTTAACCTAAACATTGATTATACATGTCATATTGAGCTTATGTCCATTGATTATGATAATGTATCTCGATTATTATGGCTTATGTTCGTTGTTACATTACACCCTGCATACTTAGTACATTACAAGTATTAATGCATACCTTTTGCCAACAGATCTAACCATGTAGGGATCAAACTAGCGCTCCTATTCACCCTTCTCTTAATGGCTAAACGATTGTTCGAAGATTGATATTGGTTAATCCTCCACTTCGGGGACAACATGCGTCTACTTTCATGCTTTTATTTAGTCTACTCTATTTTAGAATACTATCTTTGAGGATAAGCTTGGGAGATGTCTTGGCTCCCGCTCCATTCATAGTTAGAGGTCTTGTTGGATACATGGATTATATGTTATGAGCTCAACTTTTATTATATCTATGTATTGTTGAAGTTTTCCGTTATTCCCCTTATCCCGTTTGTGGTAAATGTTTGCTATGTTGACAAGTTGGAAGTCTTAAGTCCCTAAATGCCCCTGTAGTGTGAGTCATACTTACCCCACCCCTTAGACTTATTTGTTATGTGATTTATGTATATGCTATTCCCTATCACAAACCCATAGTGTAAGTCCAAAGCCCCGCTTCCCTTAGAAAGTATGTGTTATGTACTTATTTATCTCTTATTGCTTCCGCGAAACCAATGATGTACTATGCGTGCTTAAGAGGCATGTCTGGGGATCCTCTTTGTGTTGTGATATAATTGAATCTATCTTTTGCAGATTTAAATTTCATCGAGGTCTTTTCCTTCCGAAATCTGCTGCTCACATCTCCAAAATAAGAAGAAAGAAATAGCTGAGGCTCCCATGTCCCGCCGACCCTGGCTGGTGCGAACTATGTTGGATGACGGGTGAGGGTGAAATAAAGATTTTTGAAAATGAAATACCACGAGGGGCATGTATCCATACCATCTAATGTTCACATAAATAAACTAGCTTTTGGCTCAGTTTGATAGGAGTCCACACTTTCAACACATATCTTAATACCAAAAAGCTTATCGTTCTCTATCACATTACTTAGCATTACCATTAGTTGACATAATCATGAACCTGAAATTTTGTATTAGCCTTGTTCACACCTTAGTTTACCTTACAAACATTCTTTACACCAAAATTATTTTGCTAGTCGTGTTCACAATAGAAATTATTTTACTAGTCTTTTTTACACTAGATGAAATTACTGAGAGCATAAATTTCTAATGATATATTTTAGGCGCTCCAAGATTTAAAAAAACCTAGGTTTTTATACATAAAAATTATAATGTAACAATTACTATCTCGCTTTATATAGTAGAAGAGTAAACAAATGCAAGCACCCTAAAATTTATGAAAATAATAAGCATAGATTTTTATATTTAAAAATGTCAGTTTAACGATTACAATATTAATTAAAATCATATAAAAAAAGAATGTTACTTAAAGTCTTCAAAATTCCTCTACATAAACCACTACTCAAGGTCACAAAATCTTTAGATGTATCTTAAATAGAATAAAAATATCATAGTTTTTTCGTTGGGATAAGAATTTGCTCCGACTTTGTTATTTTCTCCTCCCATAAATATCTAAAACTTGTCATTTTTGTCCATAAGATTTCACTGGCACAAATTGCTCCATCTGTCGACTAGGGATGTTCTACCTTCCTTTAAAGTTTAGTGTGTGGACACAAATTCTCTACAAGAAGCGTCATAGATGGTCATTCTTGAATGTAAATCATATTTTCATTTTATCACATAAACAAAGCTCTTGAGTTTGAGTTTCAATGTTGTTTCTCAACATAATATAATTTTTGAGTACTTAGTAATTTACGTCTATATCATTACACATAATTAAAAATATTAAATACAATCATTCGCTATTGATATTTTAATTCAATTAAGATGAACTTTTACCATCAATCATCACGAAAATATTTGTGCATATGTAAACAAATATCAATATCAATACTACCTTAAAAGCATCAACTATAAAAATCTAAAGTCAAATTATAAAAATACCCCTCACTTAAAAAATCCATCGAACTTCAATATTTGAAAGTTAAATTACTATATTACCCTTCTTCAAAAAGAACTACCGCTAATTTACTATAATGCCCTCTGTCATCTTAATTTCTCTGCCACTCTTCCCACCCTACACCATCCCTCGCAAAAGTCACCACCTCCGCAGCCGGCACATCAAACACACACACCTTTTAGCTTTTCGATCTTTAAAATAGTCAAATGCACACTGTTGTTTCCCATCAAACATCTGACGCCTGGGTTTGCTGAATAGATACGTCCTCATCCTGCCCTCTCTCCTCTGACTACACCCAGAAATTCCTCTTCTTACTTCTTTCCTTTCAAATATCTCTATGTTGAAAGTAAGTGATTATACCTTGGTTTGATGAACAGATACTTTCTGATTACACCTTTTCAACATGGAGGAAGTGATATTAATTTTATAGATGATTGGAAATGTGTTAGGCTTTGAAGTATGCAGTCCCAACGCTTTCACTCCCACTAAACACACTTACAAGATATCATTAACTTATGCCTTCACTCTTTTAAAACAAACTTCAGCAGATGGCATTGTCCCAACAAACATTCAATTTATACATGGAACAACCATGAATTCAGTGTAAGTTTACATCTCTTTATTTTATTCTCCTGTTTACAAATATTATCTGTATCTGTTCACTCATTTGTATTATAATCGCCAGACTTCCACACCCTATATTATCTTTATAATATTTTTTTTGTTTAATGGAAGAACCAATAAGAATCTTACACAGTTCCTCCCCACTACTTTTCTGTTTTACTTGGTTTTGTTATCAACTTTTACGTTCTCACATGATCATTGATAAATCATGCCTTACGATTTTTCATAGTAAAAAACTTAGGCCATATACACCCTTCATGTACTTTTGATTTCCTCTCATTTTTCACTAGTTAATTATTATTCTGACTATGAATGCATTTTCGTACGTTGCTCTTTTCTTCTTTGCTTATTACTCTATCTATTGTATTAGTTTGAGTTCTATATATTGGTTTCTTTTTTCTTTGATTTTGTACAATCAAAGTATAAGTGGAAATGCTTAATCATTTTGTGGAGTGTTTTGGATAAGTGGTTAATGACATAGATAGCAGTTTAATAGCTTGTCACAATTTGATTGATATCTACTTTGACATGAGGTTGAATGTTGTAGTGAACAATACGGAGAAAACTGGGGAACAGTGTTAATGTTGTAACACCCCAATTTTGTTTAGCTAAGACCGAGTCATCCTTCATATAATATAGGACTTTAATTGGAGATTCTTAATTGGGAATAGACGTTAAAGTAGAAATTTATGCTCTCAACTATTTCATCTGGTGTAAACAAGACTAGTAAAATAATTTCTACTGTGAACACGGCTAGCAAAATAATTTTGGTGTGAAGAAGGTTTGTAAGGTAATTAAGGTGCGAACAAGGCTAATACAAAATTTTAACTTCATGATTATGTCAACTATTGGTAATGTTAAATAATGTGACAGAGAACGATAAGTTTTTTGGTGTTAAGAAATGTGTTGAAAGTTTGGACGCCTAGCAAACTAAGCCAAAATAAAGTTCACTTATGTGAACATTAGTAATCTTTTTCTTTTATATATATACACATACACACACACACATATATATATATACACACATACACACAGACACACAGACACACAGACACACACACACACACAGATATATATATATAAAGAGAGAGAGAGAGAGAGAGATTCCCCCCTCTAATGAGTAATGATACTCCTTCAAAATTGAAGAATCTTGTAGGGTTATCGCTATGCAACAAATTTTTGTATGCTCTTATTTTTTGACAAGAAAAGTGAACATAGAAAAGGGCTTCTTCAAACTGTTTTAGCTTAAACCTAGTGCAAAATAGATGGTATGGACATACACCCCTCGTGGTATTTCATTTTCAAAAATCTTTATTTAATTTCTTGCTTCTTATTTTGGAGATATGAGCAACAGATGTCGGAAGGAAAGGACCTCTATGAAATTTAAATCTTCAAACGATAGATTCATTTATATCACAACCCAAAATTGAGTGTCACGACCCAATCCTAAGGCTTAGATGTGACACAGCGAATGGGAACCCAAAGAGGATCCCTAAAAAAGACTCTTAAGCATGCATAGTACATCATTAGTTTTGTGGAAGCAATAAGAGATAAATAAGTACATAGCACATAATTTCTAAGAGAAGCGGGGCTTTGGACTCACACTATGGGGTTGTGATAGGGAAGAGCATAAACATGAATCAGATAGTAAATAAGTCTAAGGGGCGAGGTAAGTATGACTAAAACTACAGGAGCATTTAGGGACTTCCAACTTGTTAACATAGGAAACATTCACCACAAACAGGATAAGGGGACTAAGGACAAACTCTAACAATACATAGATATAATAAGAGTTGAGCTCATGACATACAACACATGTATCCAACAACACCTCTAACTATGAATAGAGCGGGGGCCAAGACATCTCCCAGGATCACCCTCAAAGATAGTATACCAAAATAAAGTAGACTAAATAAAAGCATGAAAGTAGACTGTTGTTGTCCCGAGTGGAGGATTCACCAATAGGAATCTTCGAACAATCGTCTAGCCATAAAAAGAAGGGTGAATAGGAGCTCTGGTCCCTACATGGTTAGATGAGTAGGCAAAAAGTATGCGTTAGTACTTGCAATGTACTAAGTATGCGAGGTGCAATGTAACAAGGAACATAAGACATAATAAGCGAGATACATAATCATAATCAATGGACACAATCTCAATATGCTATGTATAATCAATGCTTAAGTAAAACATGGATGAAGATAGTCAAACTTACATAATACATCATAAGCTTAATCATAAACTTACGTAACTTATAGAACATAAGAACATGTCATGACTAGTTCATTCAATACCTTGTACTAGAGGGTGCGGAATATAGTTTAGGTCATAACCCTTTCTAGTAGGTATTGAATAGTACATGAGGGTGAAGAATATACCATAGGCAATAATCCCTTCATGTAGGCACTAGATAGTTCATAGTATTAAATTGTACATGAGGGTGAGGAATATAGCTTAGATCATAACCCCTTTGTGTAGATATTTGCCTTGTACTAGAGAGTGAGGAATATATCTTAGGTCATAATCCTTCCAGTAGGGTTCACAATTCATATGCAAATAAAACATACAATAAGGGCTCAATAATTTACTTGCAAATCATAGAAACTTTTCATGAGCTTAAAACATGCTTTGGAGCTCGTAAATTATAATAACATACTTGTTTTGAAATTGATACAATAATCTTTTTTCAACATAAAAGTCCTTGTCAAGTAAATTTGTCCAAACATGGTGGGTATATGCACATACAACAAGAATCATTGTCATTCCTTGGGAGGATACCCTTGGCATGGCCGACACTTGAAGAACCATTGTTGATTCCCCAAGAGATCCATTTTGCCTCATCATCACATCAACTCGACAACGAGAGAATAATTCAAATAGAAAGGCATTATATGAAACAAAATGCATCTCAACTACTCATCATATTCAGTAAATAAATTTAGAATACAAAATTCTCAATAATATCCTCTACTCGGTGTTTATGAAGCCTCTACACAATAATCTAGATGCTTTCATGACAGGCCATGATCATCCCAAATCAAAGGAAGAAAATGTACTATATCAAAGTAGAAAGTGAAAGGGCTGCTCTGGAAAGCAAGGAGGGCTCACCAACTATGGAAGTGTACTTATCTGGACCTCAATGATGCACGGGCTGAAGTCCTCTATCACCTGTTTCTGTATCATAAAAAGATGCAGGACCAGATGGACTTCATTAAATGGAATGTACTTCTATGTAAAATAGCTCAAGAAAAGTAAAGCTCAACTCACTCACCTCGACTTAACAACTCATGCTCAGATCAATTTATGCAAGTTTAGAGTAAATCATATTTTTAAAAGTAAGCTCAACAGGAATAGACTCATTTCAAAAATCATCCTCAATCAATGTTGCTTGGGAGTTTCTCTTAACCGACATCCTCATCTCACCACTTATAATTTGGCGACGCATAATAAATGTGACATCATTGTGATGCGTTGTCAAAATACAACACATTTGGTGCTTAAAACAAAGGATTTTGTGAGTTCTTAAAGCGATTTTTTAGTGTTTTGATGTGTTTTACTATTAATCTTTCAGAAAAGTTAGGTTGGCATGATTTTGAAGAAAAGTTGCAAATTTTGTTGAAGCATAGGCCGTACGAGCCTTAGCTCATGCTACAAGTTGTACATTATACCATTGCAAGAATCAGAGACAAAAAATCAGAAATCTGCCAAGTGAAGGTCACCCCTATGAGCCTAGCCTACGAGTCATAATATACACTACGACTCATATAGATGGACTTGTAACAATAATCAGAGAGCCAAAATGTTGGAACAAAAACTGAAGATCAAGACTATGAGACAAACATATGATTCATAATCCAAGCAATGACTTATACCTATGGGTCGTACCAGTTTAGTCCAAGATTCCAAGAACCTGATATGAGATCCCGACGACGACTCGTAGGTCATCCTACGAGTTGTAACTACGAGACTTATCAGCTGTCAACTATCTTTTTTGTGTAACTTCTAGAGTTATTTTTTAAACACTATATATATATATATATATATCTTAAGTTAGGTTTTTAGAAATGGGTTCGAGCAGTAAACATTTTCACATTATGTTTTGAAGCTTTTCTTATGTTTTTAGTGTAGATTATTGTTCTCTCTTGGAAAACCCATTTTGGGTATTGTAAATCTTGCCTTGTACTCATTGTTGATCAATCAAGCTTGTGGGTGTGCCTATCTTCTTCATTGTTATTGGTGAAACACTCAACTATGCCTATTATATGCATTCTTGTGTGTTTTTCTTTATCCATGAGTAGCTAAGCGCTCATAACTTGGGGTTGTGAGAACCATGGGTAGTTGACTTGAAATAACCTAGTTTTCTTGCATTGCTATGATTAGGTTTTGCATGTATTATCTATTTCCCTTCATTTATTTTGTTGTTTGGTGGTGGCCAACACCAAACTCCGCTTACTATCACGATCCCGACCAAGGTAGCGATGAATAGGAAAAGGGAAGTAGATGACAAAATTCGGTTGATGTATTTTGTCTAATCGACCAAATCTAACCAAGCGGAGGTTGACTGGGACAATTGGTAATGGTAAGTTGGCACGCCATGGTGGCCGACCAAATGCTACGGTGAAATTCGACCTTCACCTTCACAAAGGACTGGAAGAATCTAAGTTACTGTCCTGCATGCGACTCACCAATTATAGTTATGTATCTACGGTAATCATGTTGACAAACCACGGGGAACACAATTCCTAAGTTATCCCCAAAATTGAGTGTTTCCTTGCATTTTAATTAGTGTTGTCGATTAGGTTAATTACTGATAGCAGCCACTTTCTTATTGGAGCATGACCATCGAAAATTATGGCGTTGTAGCCAGGGAATACGACTATGTTTTGATTTGATTTGACTATTAGTTAGTTTTAGTGTTAATTTTCTAGTCTCTTGTACTTTACTTTTGTTTTTGTTTTTGTTATTTGATTTCTTTTGGAGGATGTACTAGGTTGTATTCCCAACACAAGGAGCCAAGGCTATCCCTTAGCTCCACTAAATTTGGAGATCCATTGACTACCAAGAAGGATGACTCAAGTAAATGAAGACATTGAGGTTAGGGAGGATATGCATGCGAATGAGGAATACTTAAGAAAAGAGAAGAATCCACCACCAAGGGTTAACTGGCCACAACTTATAGATTTCAGTCCAAATGCTTACGGCTGGAATCAACATCGATTGAACCCTATGGTGATGGATGTTGCAAGTTCTATAATATTGACCCCTCTACCAGCAGATGCTAAGTTCACAGTATCAAGTTGATTGCTCAAGATGCTTGAAAACCATGGCCTATTGACATGGCTACAGTCAGAGAATCCCCATTGTCATCTCCAAAATGTCATCTTCGAGTGCAAAAGTGTTATGGGGACATAAAATATTTCTATTGACGCTGTTGGATTATGGGTTTTTCCATTTTCACTGAGTGGCAGTGCAACTGCATGGTTGTTTGAGCTACCTCCGGGTACCATCATGAATTGGGTGAGCTGTAGAGGGTGTTCTTAGAAAGATATTTCCCAAGGTCGAAGAAACTAAAGTTTAAGGACCAAATTAACAACTTCGAGCAATTGCATGGAGACTCTCTTATCACTACATAGGAGAGATTCACTAAATACTTGAGGATGGTCCCTTTTCACAAAATTGTTGATGATGCATTAGTCGAGATCTTCTATAGAGCGCTTGATGCTAATAGCAAAGCTAGCGCCAACAAGATCATGAGAGGTCTTTTTCTTAATCAACCATTTGAGCTAGTGGCCGAAAGAATGGAATAAGTGGTGAAGATCAATAGAGCATGGGGTCAGAGTAACCGTGGTAACACAAAGAATTCTGGTGCGATTACCACACATAGCGAGTAGGCTAAAGTGAATGATGAGGTTATGGAGCAACTTGCTCAATGTCGTACGAGCATGGATTTGGTTTTGAAGAAAAACAAAGCTAGTGTGAAGGCAATAGATCACCAAACCCCAATTACTCCTACGTATGATAAGCAATTCTCTGATGAGGATGCCTGTTATGTGAGCAACAAGCGGTGGGTTTTCAGAATAACCCCCAAGGTCCAACTTAGACTATTAGAGGCAAAGTTCCAGGAATCAAGGTCAGAACTTCAATCGAGATAAAGCATACAGAGATAATAGGGGTGGATACTATGAGAAAGTAAGAGTGCCAGATGTAGAATGGGGGAGAAGAGAGGGCTCCAGGAATGGTCCTTATGTGCCTCCTCACAACCATGACTCCGGGTCGAGTAATTCGAGGATTGAAGAAATGTTTGATGAATTGTTGAAGAGGGTGGATCACCACGATGAGACTTTAAAAGGGATGAAGATGGATATTTCAAGCATAAATTAGAAAATTGAGTCTCACTTTGTGGCAATCAAGCAACTTGAACAACAATTCGAGCAAGTGTCTTCCCAGTTGAACCAATGGCAAAAGGGCACCCTACCTAGCAACACAGTTCAAAATCCTAAGAACGAAGGTCTTTACATGGCCGTGATGACTCAGAGTGGCAAAGGCACTGTGGACCTCTATGCCAATTATTCATGATGAAGTTGAGAAGAGAGCCATTAATAGCAAGGTGATGAATAAGGAAGAAGGTCCAAGGAGTAAGGAGGTAGAGGACCAAGAGGTGGGAGAGCAAGAGAAAGAAAAATTAATCCCAAAACCACCTCCTCCATTTCCAGAAAGGCTTAAGAAGAAGGAAGAAGATGGCAAGTTCAAGCATTTCTTGTCAATGTTGAAAGAACTATCCATCAACATTCCTTTCTTGGAGGCCTTTGAGAAAATGCCTGGATATGACAAATATATGAAGGATTTGGCCACCAAGAAGTGTACTTTGAGCCGAAAATTCTTGCAAGAACTCCAACACCGTAGTGCGATTTTGATTAAATGTCTTGTGCAAAAATGAGAAGACCCTGGGGAATTCACCATCCCTTGCACCATCGGTGACATTGAATTTACAAGAGCATTATGTGACTTAGTACCAAGCATCAATTTAATGCCTCTTGCCAAATTCAAGAAGCTTGGTCTTGGTACTCCTAACCCGATACGAATGGTTGCTTATGGTAGATCAATCCAATATAAAGCCGGAGGGAATCATTTTGGATGTGATTGTTAAAGTCAATAAGTTCATCTTTCTAACAGATTTTGTGATCCTCGACTGTGAAGTTGATTTTGAGGTGCCCATCATTTTGGGGAGACCATTTCTAGCCACTGAGAAAGCACTATTGGATATAGATTTAGGTCAGCTGCGGTTCAGGGTTAATGATGCAACAGTTGTGTTCGATATTTGCCAATCCATGAAATACCTATATGAATGCAAGAGTGGGGTATGGACCCGCAATGATAGTTGATAAAGGAAGATGACAAAGTCGGGCTACGACGTTAAACAAGGCACTTCTTCGGAGGCAACAAAGCATTTTGCTAATTATTTGTTTGTTTGAGACGTAGAGTGGTAGTAGTTGTTTGATTTAAATTAAGAGAAAAAGATGCAATTGTAATATTTTTTGTGGTTTTCTATGCTTTGAGACTTAGTTTACAGGTAAAAAGTGGAAGAACTGAAGATCACGAAAAATTGGACCTAGAGCAGCTCCTACGAGCAAGCCTACGAGTTATAGTCTGCACTATGACTTAGTGTCATGCCTCATAAAGGGAAATAGTAAATATCTAAAGTCAGTACATACACTACGAGCCAACCTTACGATTCGTCGGATCCCCTACAAGTCGTAAGTGGGGTTCGTAGAGCCTAGGTATGATTCCTAAATTTTTACCAAGTGCTGGGTATGAGATAGGGACCTACAAGTCGTAGGATGACCTATGACTTGTAGTCGTGGTCTCGTAGCCCCGATTTGCAGCTTTTTAAAATCCGACCCAGTTTGCTTATAAAAGGGGTGGTTAAAAATATTTTTGACACTAAATTCTAAAATCTCTTACCTTAAGTCAACGAAAAATCCCTTCTTTATCCCGTAAATCCTTCTCCAACCAAAAATCACAGCTACCCACGTCACTTTTTGTCACACCCCTCCCTGGGGTCGTGACCAGTGCCCGATAAGGACACGTAATCACCTACTAAGTTGAATTTCTTTAT
>JAOTQR010043476.1:0-15146 GCA_025774065.1 Solanum ossicruentum | reverse complement strand
TAGGCCACTTAACAAAAAATATTATAATACTATGATAAGTGGCTTAATCATTTCATTACTTTTTTTTTGTCGTTACAGTTCAAAATCTATTCAAATACATAATCTACACAAGAATACAAATTCAATGACACTCATATTGATATATTTATTTTTGGCTCAAAAAATTGAGTCAAAAAGTCACCCCGAGTCCTCAACTTTGAATATGAAATTTTATTTCAAATTATGTTTACCCATAATAAATTAAACTCATATGCCAAATTTCAACTAAAACAAATTGTTAGTCGATGCCCAAAACAGGATTTTATTTTAAGAACCCTATAGCTATATTTTCTTAATTAAGCATAAATCATACACATTTGTACTCTAAAATTTGTTCATAATCACATAAAAACTTAATTAGAAAGGATGAGAATAATTATCTTAATTTTTGGGGGTGAAAATCACAATTTTCTCTACCTTTTTCCCTTTCTTTTTCCTTCCCGTATTTTTTCTTCTGCATTTTGGAGTCATTTTGTTCTCGCCTCTTTTTGTTGTTACTTGTCTGTATTCTTTTGGGGACTTGGACGTTAAGCCCTTGTCCCTTCTACTACTTTCTTTTTTTCTTTTATTTTTTTCTTCTTTTTTAATTTAAGTATTAAGATTAACAAATTTTACTAATTCTATTTTAATAATTATGGACCAACTGGTATAAGATAATAAATAAATTATCAATTTAGTTTATCAATTAAAGTAATTTTCTAAAATTATCCATCAACTAAATAATCTAATTACCGAATAGTCTAAAATTTTTCAATTTAAATTTACCAAAAGAATATTTATGACAAAGAGGGGATTTATTTTAAACTACCTAGTAGGTCATTACATTATCCATCACTAAAAATCATATTCGTCCTCGAATATAAGAAAAAGGAGAAGGAAAAATAATCGACATTATCAAAGTCTAAGTTATTATCTTCCAAAATTAGTATTGATCTCTCCACGTAAGCTCCTCTTTAAGATCATTCCATCAAAATTCAATTATTAGGAACTGAATTTTCAAATCAAACCTTGATAGATATACAAATCACTAATGATTTTCAAGCTACAGACTAATGCACATACTCGATCTGAATAACAACCCACTAGACCATACTCAAAAATTAGGGTGAATCCTTTCTCATATAACCATGATAAAATTTTAAATCAATATTGACCAAAATCAAAAGCGAATCTAAATCAACCATCTCACATTCCTGATGCACAAACCATCATGGGTCTTTATAAGATTTCATTCCCACAATCAAATTTTTACATGAGCTTAAGTTATAAAATATGATCTTTATACATTGGATACTCATCATAGAAATTAAGATTTTTCTGTCCCAGCGGAGGAAATGATTAAGTAACCACTTAGCGAACGATACACCAAAATTAATAGATATTCTAACAACACTATCAAAAATACTAGATCAATAGTTGTGACTATAAATAACCCTTAAGAGTGATAGAGCTAGACCCAACAGGCCTCATATGCAATCATACATAACCAGATCATAATCTCAATGACGAGATGAATCTTAATACAGCTAGATGACTATAAGTATTCATGGTATCTCTTCTATAAATTTACATAAGCAAAGTTGTGTGTGTAGAACTACTTGTATACTTCAACTGTCCAAAACAAAACTAAATCTGTCATAATTGAAATAATCAAGTCTGCACAAGCATCCCATCTTACCAAAAAAAATTGTAGGATTGGTTCATCCGATCCACCACTAAGGACTGATCTACAAAAGTGAAGATACAATCGGTAATAGGCAAGGAGTGATACTCTAAAACATGTCCATAATGAAGTATCCAGTCACATAAGAATGTACAAAATCAAAGTCGAATGATACAACATACTTCTTTCATAGTTCTCCTAGAAAACATTTTCATTAGTCTGACCTCATATATATATATATATATATATATATATATATATATTCTACTGACAATCAACCTATCTTGTCTCCAATACAATTGTATACATATATATCAAACTCCATATACTCCTCACAGTATTGCATAAAAGACAACACTCTTTACACTAACAAAATATCAAAGTCGTACTTGTCATTTACCATTCTCTCAAATTGTTACTAGTATCAAAGTCTTCTTAGCAAGATATTTTCACCTTCAAATATTTTAAACAATGACTCCCTCTCTTTTTATTTAAGCATTTTTAATAGATATAAATCACATATAAAGCTGATAGCATTAATTTCAAATTTGTTAGTATTTTTCTCAGCGAGGTAAAGTTATTTAATTATACCTAAAGTCAATTTCATGCAATCTTGCACATACTAAATTTCAACTACCACTCAATCATCATATACTTCATGTTAAAACTTAGAGAGATTCAATCACCTTCATTTTAAATACCATAAGCACATAACCTCTAGTCATCATCAAATGTCTATATAGCACCTAACAATAGTCTGTGTAGTTTCTTTAACAAAGTAATTTTAACCCCCTCAAAATCCTCAATAATCATATAGAGCTATATGTTATGGCCTTAGAACTAGTTTTGGGGCAGGCTGCAGGCAGGACGTCGCATATAGGTCTATATCACATCACCCCCCATAAGTCATCTATCATAATTGAACAATCTAGACCAACATAAAAATGTAGCATATTTCAAACATCATTATCTGTCACTCTAATCAAAAACTCAGTCTTTGTGAATGTCACTAATAAAATCCTAGTAAATCATTGATGAACAAGTGCACATTGCACGACCATATCTGATCTTAAAGGAGAAAATTAGTAAAATTTTTAGTTTTGCACCAAGGGCCTATATGGGAGGTCTTAATCCTTCACTTTTCTTATATTCTTCCTATGACACAAATTTCAAATACCCCAAACTCTTTAATATATCAGATTCTCATTCCTTCACCAACTCACTTGTTAACTTAGTTCTCTAACCAACAACACATGACATTTTACCTCGTTCTCTAAGTCAAAACTTTAAGTGTAACTCTTTTTTAGGTCCTTGAATTGTAAAAAAAAAAAAGTTAACTAAATGTATGACCCAAATCACGTGCAAGTTATTCCAAATGCTAAACAATAATTGCTATCCATTATTTCTTATCTTACCAATTCATACCTTGACAAATATACTATCCAAAATGTATACTAACAAAGAAAACTTGAATCTTTATTTTAACTTTGTACCCCAATTTTTTTATCTATTGGTATTAACTCATAACTTGAGATCTTTAATTTATGTATCTTTACTTTTTATGATCACCTCTTTATCAACCTAACCATATAACTTATAAAATAAATTTCAACGTACTAATTACCATCCTCAAAATCACCAAAAGAGCTTATCACCACATTTAAGATTATTTCAAATATAGTTTTCTAACCTAGATCAATAGTAAGTAACAATATCACCATAACTAAAGTAAAACAAATGAAACTACATGGCTATAAATTCAATTCTCTACTCTATCGAAAGATACATTTTTGACATTTACTATCAGAGTGAATGTTCCTACATCTCACTAATGTATTCATTTATGACTCTAACTCCTTTCAATTTTATTGAAATAGTATCTCAATGCATTCTACATCTTTTTTTATGATCACGTTACTTATTAAATAGTAGCAAACATAACTTTTTGATATCCATAAATTGTGTTTATTATACTAAATTCACTAAATCAAAAATCCTTATCATATGATTGCATCTTGATCAAAATAAATCATGAACTCTTATTACCATTATGATCTGTAGCCATTGCCATCATCTCAATGTTAACCTCATCATTAATATGACACTTAAACCTATTATATAGGTCAAATCTAAAGGACTAACTCAATTTTTGATACACTTTCTTACTAAAATTCTTAATTAGCTTTGCCCAAGTATACTCGCCGGGACTTTTTTTACTCATAAGCATATCATTTTGATGTTATCCACTTATCATTTTGATATTAAACTACTCTCTTGGATCTTATTATAGATCAATAGTTCTAATTCAGAATTTTTGAAATACACCTCACGCTCTAAATACATTAATTGTACCAAAGATCCACCTCTAAAGACTTTTTTTTATATAAATAATGCTTAATCCAAGCATCTAGCAAAATAACAAACTAGTTGATTTTTCAAATACGAATGCAATATTAAATCTTATTAAATGAGCCTATGATACACTAATAACTCCTTAAGTAATTAGTATTCATATTTGACAATTGACATATCTATTTTCATATAACACTAATACTAAATCTTGAAAGTTCATTAGATCCACCACTGTAACTCATCATACCTATCAAGAAAGTAGTAACAAACTAGACTGCATACTTTTAACCATGAAATAGCTGCAAAACATTATCCAATCTATCATGGCTCTAGCCTAAGTAATACATATTTTTTTTATAGATTCAGTCAATAGAAAAAATAATACACTCTATAACTCTAACCAAGTAAGCATTGGTGTCGTTGTGACAGTTGTATCATGATCATCTCTAGTATTCACTCAATCTATGAAATCATAATACAAATTTTGACCTCCATTAAAGCGAACACATTCTTATCATTATATAAGAAATCCATGCATCTTAAAACACTTTAGTAATAGTAGTTTGTAAAATATAGAATTCATTATCTAGCTATCTCTTTAAAATCCACCTTTAATTATCAAACCACTTTCAATATCATATATACTAAATTAATACTATCTGTGTTGTTAGATAACTAACCCAAAAAGGATACACATTCCTGAAATTCCCCAATTTACTGCTTGACCTCATCACTCAAGTATCGTCAAAGGGCATCATCAGTTCATCACCTTACTCAATATTTTCTAATCATTGAACATTTTAATTTTTATAAGTATATCACTTACATATTAGTACCGGATCGAAAATTCAAGACACACACAACCCATTAACTACTCACATAAAGAACCAAGCATGAATCATCTCTATAAGTGAGAGGTAATGAAATTAAGGCGATAAGAATCACAATGAATCAAGGGCGCACGATGGAGAAAGAATAAACAAAAGAAAGTTTCCTAATAGTCCTCATAGCATCTCGAAGATAAGTATTTATGTCTCCATATCGAACCTTGAGACTCTAATAGACTTGGCTTGTACACACGTGAGACCTACGAAGTTGGGGATCTGATACCATCTATCACGACCCAAAAATAGACATGATGACACTCGTCTTATCCCACCAAAACAAGTTAGCCTAAAGCTCAATTATGACAATAACATGTTGAAGGATAATACAAAGTGAAATTTTTTTATCACGGACAATAAGTTAAGTTAATTAAAATTCCACAAAACATGGTGCCATGTGCACAAGCCTCTAATATGTTACAAAGATTTGAATGAAAAATACAAGTCTCAAATTATATTGTCTCTAAAGTAGAGCAAGATCATAAATAGGAGGATGAGGCTCAATGAGATGATAAATATCTACCTCACTAATCTCTATAGAAATGTTGGATTAAAAAAAAAGAAAGAGTATCACAAAGATCCAAGTGCATAACCTACAAAAATGTTGATGTAAGGTGTGAATACCAATCACACGGTACCCAATAAGTAAATGAACAAAATAAAGCAAATCCATTAGAATATAAAAACTCCTTTCATCCCAATCGACCTTGTCACACCCCGTGAAATTTATCAAAATGTCCCTATAATTCATCGTATGCATAAAGCACCTTCCAAAGCTCCGATGGAAGATTTGAGATCGTATTTGTGATTGATAATAAAAATTGAGTTAGAAAATGGTCTCAGTTAGATTTAAAAGCAACTGGGTTGAATTAGGAAATGACCCATTTTAGGCTAGAAACAGTGGCAAATCTGTGTCCCCCCCTCCCGCGATGCACCAGGGGCACAAAAATGCTTTTATATTTTTTTTATTTCATTGACTTTTTCGATGGGAGTTGATTTTCTAAAATGTTTACAAAAATGAATAGGTGTGCACCGCCTCCCCGACGCGCACCAGTGTCCAATTTTTTATGTTTTATCTTTAAACTTCAGGAAGGGAATTTGTGTCCTTCCCGACATATTCTTAACTCCCAAAAGCATATATTTGAGGCTTATTTCGTATGAAAAGGTTTCAAAACTCATTTTTCTAAGTTTCTATGAGAGTTTTGAGAGAGGAAAAGAAGAGAGGTGAGGGTTTTCTTTGAGGCTTCAAAATCCTTGAAGATTTGTGCAATCTTCAAATTCCAGGTATGTAAAGGCTACATAAAACACAGAATTATTCTTCCATGTGCCCAACGTATAAATTAGATTGGTAGTTGATTGATGATAGGTTGAGATCTTTAAAGCATTTCTTGATATTCATCTTTAATTCTTATATATTATCTTAAATTGATGATCATCACATTTTAAATTACTGCTTACATGTATTATTGACTAATTATATGTTCGTACTATACAATTTTCCTTGTTAAAGACAATAATAAAGAACTTAGGGTGATATCTAGAGCCTTGACTGTTTATAGATATGTTGATTGTTGTGGTCTAAGACTTGAGATAAGTACTGTGATAGCTGAAGTAGATAAAGTTAGTACTCTTGAGGTTGATCAGAATGAGATAGAGATGAATGTAAGGATTTAAATTCCTAAATTGATAGACTGATAGATGAGAGAAGAACCCTGCTTGAGAGGGGGGTTGGTTGTATCACAGTTTGACCTTGATAGATTTATGAGCTTATTGAGTTTTCTGGGAGCAGTATTAGCAACGAAAAGGGTAAGAGTGAGTCCCATTGGAGCTCATTAACTACGTGGTCAGTATAAGAGAGGAATTAACCGTGAGAGTAGATGTTTGCTTTTGTCTCGTAGAGGACTTGACAAACTTCTTTGGGATCCCCAATAGACTTGTCCTTTACCTCGGTAAGGTACTAGACGAATGTGAAAATGATATCTCTTCATTATATCACTACTGGCTCAAAGGTGGTGATTGTCAGTTATAGAAACTCCCATATAAGTTTCCTTGTTAATAGTATTCTGAAGTTGATATGATCGTATGATGTCTTGATGGATAGTGAGGTGATAGAATTCTGTCCTTTACTCTGAGTGAGGATAAGCGATTGATGAGTTGATGTTAACACTTTCATATACTGTTTACTTTAGCTCGTTTTACATACAATACATTCCACGTGATAATGCCCCTTTGGCGCTGCATCGTTTTATGATGCAAATTCTATAGACAGAGGATTTCAATAACCCAGTCATTGAGGTTCACAGATTTTGACAGAGACTTGGTGAGTCCTCCCTTGTTTCCGAGGGACAAGCTATCTTCTTTCATTTGTTCTAGATTATTTCATTAGAATATGGTAGCCATAGCCTATCATGGTACCTTCTTAGATGATAGTTATTGAGGCCTCATAGGCATAGACAATTGATAGTGATGTCGGGATTCACTATTTTCGCACTTCTTATTTCTATTGAATTGCTTATTTTCATATTCCTTATGATAGTGATTGTAATAGCCCACTATTAGCTTATTATTTTCTTATATCTTCCGCTTATGAGTTGGTTGAATGAATGCAATGAGATTAGCTGGTTCACTTGGGGATAAATAATAGTCTCCAAATGCTAGTCACATCTATGGTATCCTGTCGGGGAATGACAAACTTGGTATCAGAGCACAGAGTTCAAGAATTCTATAGAGTCTATGTAGCCATGTCTAGTAGAGTCCATATTATTGGTATGAAGAGCTCCACATCCATAATTTGGAGGCTATAGGACATTTATGTATTGTTCCCCTTCTTTAATATTCTAAGTCCGTGCGATAAAGTCAAAGTCCATAAAAGTTCTTTTCTAAATTATTCTTTACACGTTTGTAGACCATGTTTTCTAACCGTACCATGGATTTGAACGATACCATCTGCACCGAGAAGATTGAGCCTACTACTCAAGTTATGGTGCATAATTGATAGGTAAAAAAGGATAAGGAGAGTGAGAAGGGGGAAACTTGGGGCGAGGAGGGAAGTGGGGTCCCCTATCTATAGAGACCTTGGAAGCATATACCGTCATTGGTGATAACACCCAAGCCAAATAGTAGATATAATCTGAGGCCGAGGGGAAAACAACCCTTCAAGATTCGAAACCCTTCATCCCGATAAAGTGTGCCTCGAGGCCATAAAGGAAAGCCACCATGTATAAGTTATGGAAAACTTCATTTTGGGCGGTGTCGATTGGGCACCAACGACTGCTTCAAGACAAAAGGGTCACTTTCAGAGGGATTGTCCGAAGTGGGTTGACCAAGCCCATCCCGCTAGATCTACACTATCAGTTAGAGGAAATCAAAGCGATACTACTCTTAACATGAGTGAGACTACAAACCAGTTATGTGACGCTATAGTTGCCCAGCTCATAGAAACAGTCCGCGATGTTGTGATAGGTATAAGCTAAATCCTCGCTCAATTTTGATGTTATTCATGATAAAAGAGTTTACTTTTCCAAGAATTTTAATGAGGGAAGAGGAGGATACTGGTAAGGAGAGTAGTGGAGTGATTAAGGCTTATAGATAGAGACATATATCCATTAGGTAACTAGTTAAGGGATGAGTTAATGTCCATAAGCTTGATGAGAGAGTCAAAAGTATCCTATGATTATCATGTCATGATGAGATGAGGTATAGAAAGAGGACCAGTTAGTGTCAAATTGTGTTAGAGTATCCCCAAACAAGAAGGAAGTATATGATGATGTGTTGTAGCATGTATACTATTGAAGGTGAAGTGTAAATATTGAATAGAGGGAAAGATTGTTTTTAATTTGATAGAATAGATCTAAGTTAGGCTTATGATTATATGAGAGAGTTCATGAGATTCATAGAGTTATAGGGTTAGCTAGATAAAGAGGTATAGTGAGTGGGTGAGTGGTATATAAGTTGTGAAGAGGGGATGTGTTGACTGAATACTCGCTATGAGATTAAAGCGTTTATCTAGTAGTGGTAAGTGAGCATTAAAGAGGTGAGAGAGAGAAGTACATGTTTGTACTAGACCTTAAGCTTGAATTCTGAGTAGTAGTGTGAAAAAAGAGATAGTATCATGAGAGTAATAGCCTTAATTGGAAATTTTCTCTAAGATACTTTCCATAGTGTATGGAGATGTAATGCTCAAGTAAATTGAAACTATAGGGAGGGTACGAGTGCGCCTTAGGTGAGATTAGTGAAACGAGAATGGCCCAATTGATAAGAAGAGACTTGAGATGTGTATCTGTGATTGTGTAAAGACATGGGAGTCTCTAAGTTATGACTTCTATAAGAATCTAGACAATATCCTTGAGTTCAATGTGAAGTAAGTTGAGGTAGGCATTTGGTGTCATCCCGAGCAACTAAGTTGATTTGGGGTTTTATGGGTAGATGATGAGTAGTCTTCCATTATAGTCTAAGTCCTATATAGATTGGTTTAGGAGATTGAGAACATAAAAATTGAGTGGTAGCATACAAAAGAAGAGGTTAGATTGCAAGAGGCATGGAAAGTTGTTAGGTACGTCATAAGAATAATAAATATAGATAGATCTTTATAGAGGCAGGAAATGAGCTAAGAGTGATATTGCTGGAAAGAGTCTGAGTGGATAGTTATACATATATATGCAATTGTAGCATAACATGAGAATTTAAGAGATTATGTTGGGTAGTGATTCCCTGACTGAGTGGAAGTATATGCTTACAGTCTAGTGGACGAATTGAGTCATAAACCTAGAGAGAGGACCTTGAGAGCTAAGAGGGAGATGACGAAGTGATAGTCCGAAGTAGATCTTAAGTATAATAGAGATGGGTTGACCAAGATAAGACATTAGTTTTGCCATGTCCTATGTTCCTTATTCTTCCATTGAGGTGATACTCTCTTCACGTTTGGTATATGACTGCCCCTCCTGTGGCCTAGTCCCATATACCACTTAATGATTGTTAGTCGAGTTGGGAGGATGAAAAGCGATAAAGTTGTTCATTAATTTTGATCTTACCCCATGGATCTGAGTGCTTCTACTCCTATGTTAAAGGAGATACAAACCGAGTTTCTTATTATGTACAGTTCTATGAGCTCAGAATAAGTCTTGATAGACGAGAGGGAATGTAATCTATGAATGTTCTTGGATAAGACTTCGCGATTGAATCATGCCAATAATCCTTTGTTCGTAGTTCTTTGAGTAATCCAACTTTCCAATCCTTATAGGAGTATTGATGAGGATAATAGACGAGTTATGGGTGATGGGAGAGGATAAGTGCTTCTAAATTGTGATGAAGGAGTTGAGTTCCTATTCTTGAGTTGATTTTCCCTTTTAACCCTCTGGTACTTAAGTATGCAAGTCCTTAATAGTATTCGTGCCTAATAATGATGTTGGAGATAAAGTTTAAACTCTAGATATTATGTTCTAAGCCTACTCTTGAAAATGAGTACTTGAGTACCTAAGTATATAGGTACTTGATTTTTATTCATTCTGACCTTGCACAAAGAAGTAGTGATTTGAGGTTTCACCAAAGAGGGAGAGAGATGAGATCCTGTAAATGTGTAGTAGATAGGTAAAAGTATGTTGGTGTGACTTCGAGTGCGAACTCATTGAGTGGTGGAGGTAGAAGTACAAGTGATATGGTTAGAGTTATAGGATTGAATTTGAAGTTATATTGTCATGCGAATACTGATGATAGACTAAGTGAAGGCTTCGTAATAAGGGTTGAGGAAGGGTAGTGAGGTAGTGAAGAGGACTAGTGAGTTTGAATGGAAGTCCCTATGAAGGTTTAGAGCTGAGTGGTGAAGATTAGATTTGTAGGATATGATCATCTTGTCAATAACACTTTGAGGCTTAGAAGGAGACTAGAATGGAAGAGGAGGAGGTGGACAGATGGAAATTTGAGTAAGAACTATAAGCTTAGGATTGACAGGATAGAGTGTTATGGAAAAGGGAGTACAATTAAGATGAGGTGTTGAGCCTGAGAGTTGAACATAGAGTTTTATGTATAGATGGTCCAACTCTCCATTAGAGTTGATGGCTTCCTTCTTGAGTTCGAAGGAATTATTGAAGTGTTTAGTGCTTCAAATTGATTGGGTTCTTCATTCCATTCGTGCTTGATGGTGAAACTCCTAAAAGAGTATCTCTACTCTTGATATGAATCGATTTGTCTATCCGGAATGACTTGTGACTGCCCAAATTGATTGATGGAGTATTGAAATGAGTCTTGATTGTCATCTGTGCTTGACGATAAGAGTGTTGGAGGAAATTTTCTTACCTTTAACTAAATCGATTGTCCTTTGTTGAGTCGCTTGCCCATCTTTGAGTCTGAGTAGAGTTGATTGTCGAATGAGATAGAATTAAGAGATCGATAGATAGATGTGAATGATGAGATGAGTTTTGAGTCTATTCGTACTGAATGATGATAGTGTTGAAGGTAAAGTTTCTTATCCTTAACGTTATTGAATGTCTCCTTTCATTGGGTTAATGCCTTTATCTTATTCTATGCCCGAGTCTAAGACTGAGATAGATAAGTAATGGATAGTTGAGAGTTCAAGTGTTCCCGAGTAAGGAATGAGGGAGTTCTACGGTTATTTATGTTTCTATTCGAAATTTACTCATCATTTGAGGAAGAATAATCCCAAAAGGGAGATGATGTAACACCCCATGAAATTTATCAAAACGCCCCTGAAATTCATCATGCACACAACGCGTCTTCTAAAGCTCCGATGAGAAATCCGAGATTGGTTTTGCGATCGGCACAAAAATTGAGTTAGAAATGGTCTCGATCCGATTTAAAAGCAATTGGATAGAATTATGAAATTGCCCATTTTGGGTCAGAAACAGTAGAAAACTCACACCCCTCTGCGACAGCCAGGGGCGCAGAAATGCACTAATGCTTTTTTATTTCATTGAATTTTTTATTGGAATTGATTTTTCAAAAAGTTTACAAAAAGGAACTGGTACGTTCCCCCTCCGCAACGTGCGCCAGTATCCATATTTTTATGTTTTTTCTTTTAACTTTATGAAGGGAATTTTGTCCTTCGCAACATATTTTTAAGTCCCAAAAGCGTATATTTAAGGCTTATTTCATACTAAAGGGCTTCAAAACCTATTTTTCTAAGTTTCTAAGAGAGTTCTGATAGAGGAGAAGAACAGAGAGGTGAAAGTTTCCTTAGAGGCTTCAAATTCCTTGAAGATTTGTGAAACCTTCAAATTCCATGTATGTAAAGGCTACCCAAAACAAGAAATCATTCTTCCATGTGCCCCAATGTATAAATTAGATTGGTAGTTGATAGATGATCGGTTATGAGTTGAGATTTTTAAAGAATTTCTTGATATTTATATTAGTTCTTATATATTATCTTACATTGATGGTCATAATATTTTAAATTACTACCTATATGTATTATTAACTAATTATATGTTCGTTCTATACAATTTTCCTTGTCTAAGACAACGATAATGAACTTAAGTTGATGTCTAGAGCCTTGACTATTAATGGATGTGTTGATTGTTCTGGTCTGAGTCTTGAGATGAGTACTGTGATAGTTGAAATAGATGATGTTAGTATTATTGAGGTTAATGAGAACGATATATAATTGAATATAAGGATTTAAATTCCTGAATTTATAGAATGATAGATGAGATAATGACCCTAACTAAGAGGGGGGTTGGTTGTATCATAGTCTGACCTTGATAGACTTGTGAGCTTATTGAGTTTTCTGGGAGGATTATTAGCACTGAAATGGTAAGAGTGAGTCCCACTTGCACTCATTAACTATGTGGCCAACGTAGGGGAGGATTGGACTGTGCAAGCAGATGTTTTCTTTTGTTCTGAAGAGGACCTGACAAACTTTTTTGGGATCCTCGACATACTCGTCCTTTAACCCGACAAGGTACTGCATGGATGTGACAAGGACATCTCTTCATTTTATTACTACTGGCTCATAGGTGGTAATTGTCGATTATAGAAACTCCCAAATAGGTTTCCTTATTGGTAGTACTTTGACATTGATGTGATCCTATAATGTCTTGATGGATAGTGAGGTGATAAATTCTGTCCTTTACTCTGAGTGCGGATGAGTGATTGATGAGTTGATGTTACACTTTCATATACTTTTTACTTTAGCTCGTATTATATATAGTACATTCCATGTACTAACACCCCTTTGGCGTTGCATTGGTTTATGATGCAGATTCTATAGACATAGAACTTCAGTAGCCCAATCGTTGAGGTTCACGGATTTTGATAGAGACTTGGCGAGTCCTCCCTTGTTTCTAGGGGACATGCTATCTTCTTTCATTTATACTAGATTATTTCCTTAGGCTGTGGTAGCCATGGCTTATCATGGTACCTTCTTCAATGATAATTATAGAGGCTTCATAGACATCGACAGTTGATAGTGATGTCGGGATTGACTATTTTCCCACTTCTTATTTCTGTTGAATTGCTTATTTCATATTCCTTATGATAGTGATTGTGATAGCCTAGTGTTAGCTTATTATTTTCTTATATCTTCCACATACGAGTTGATTGAACGAATGCAATGAGACTAGGTGGTTCGCTTGCGGACTAACAATAGTCTCCGAGTGTCAGTGACGTCTAAGGTACCCTCCCGGGGCTTAGGCCTCCACAACTATAACCTGCATAGACAATCAACCTAGCCCAGCAACGTATAATACTCAATAAAGTCAGTTTTCACAATTCAAAATCACAAGTCATAACTCACAAGTGATAACACAATCAATCACATGAATAACATCATGCCATGCAAGAATATGCAAGGATGAGATGCAATGTCACGCCCCAGGAGGGTAGACATGGCCGACATTCAGAGGCTAATGCTAGTCCCCAAGTTAATTACTTTGTGTTATCACATTCATTCATTCAATAACCAATCAATCAGCGGAAGACTAAAGATAATAATGGGTAATTCTAAGTCTCAAATAGCATATCAGATAAATGAGAGAGTACGGAAGAAACTAGCTCGACAGAATCTCAACATCATTAATCAACTCTAATCTATGAAGCCTCTATCACCAACAGATGGTGCCAATGATAGACCAATGGCTACCTTAAAACAAATTAAAGCTAACTAAAGATTAACTCTAGAAAGCTAGATGAAAATAAAATAATGATCCTCCGAAGTAAAGGAGGCTTACCAACTCTGCCGACTACGATAGATCCTCAATGATACGCCTATTGACAATCTCTAGTACCTACCTCTGAATCATAAAATGATGCAGTCTAAAGGGGATATTAGTACGTGGAATATACGAGTATGTAAAATGGCTGAATGAAACATATATTAATAGAATAATATATAAATAACATCAACTCAGAAGATACTCAATCAGAGTTTCAATTGTGTATCTAAAGCATGAATAAAGAATAAGACAAGTGAACCATCAATACCAATCAAATATCATCAATCAACTCGACTCGACTTAACCTCATCAATAGAACTCAGAGTACTATTAGCGTGAGACCTATATAGAAGTTTCTTTTATCCAACAACAATCATTTAAGAGCCAGTGATTATACAACAATTCCGCTAATGTTACCACAGTCATTCCGTACTTACAAGGTAAAGAATGAATTAGATCAACTAAAGATCTAGCCCCAACAAGTCATCTATTTCTTTCAGGGACTTAAACTCAAAAGGGAACCTTAATGAAGTGGTTTTATCCACTTCTAAGGTTAGCGACATATTTAATAAATGCGAGTATGAATTACTCATATTCATTTTGGTGCTCGATATTCCTCCCAAGACTCAATGCTCATAAGACTCCTCATCTCAATCAATCATCTCAATTAGCCTCGTGGAGGCTCTCATCATCTCATTAACTCAACTTAATGGGGTCTTTCGGCCTAATATCTCAATCAAATAATCAACTCAGTTCTCATTTAATAGCTCAAGAACTCGGATCAATCATTAAGAGGAAGTCAATTTAGACAAAATTCTAGAATTCATTTATGAATACTCATGGGATCATCAAGCTGTATTAACTCAACATCATACTCATATCACAATCACAATCAACATACTCAAGTAAAGGCTCTAGACTCCATCCCTAGGTTCATTCATATATGCTTTCACAAAATAACATATAAGGTTATACAATGACTCACAAAAAGTATTTACCCTAGGAAATAAAGTTTATGATGACCATCAACATATGAAAATACAT
>JAOTQR010043455.1:0-15148 GCA_025774065.1 Solanum ossicruentum | reverse complement strand
CTCTTCCTCAATAATACACACTTCCTCAGTTTGCCCTTAGATTCTTCTTCTCTATTTGGTTGATAATTCTTAACATGAAGAATATACAAAGATGTCAAGTTTGAATGAAAGTTACCAAGATTGATCAAATTAGCATACCAAGATTGATGAATCAAGAATTGTCAACAAATGTAGGCTCCTGGGCCATATTTCAACATGAGCGTACAAATGAAGTAAACTCCTTCAATTTACCCCAAAATCCAAAACAGATCAAAAAAATAAAAAATTCAAAGTAATTCGCCCACAAATGGATAAACTATAATTTTTTTATTATCTTCTCAGCTGAAGATATCTCTCTTTCTTCAACCATAAATATGGATTATTCACTTCGCATTTTCTTGTTCATCTTTTATCTTCTACTTTATATTTTGATTTTTGAAATTTGATAGCCATGTCTCAATAATCGAGAAAGGTATGTATATTTAATTGAACTGGATGTTTGTAAATGCAAAGAGTGCAGTTAAATAAAAATGTGCGCAGGACTTCAAGAAATTCTGGTCATAATTGAGTTATGGAGTTGTGAGCGTTCAAAGATAATTAATTTAAGTTGTTCACTTCAAAATATTTGAACATTCACTTATTTCCTTGTTTCGCTATGATGGATGTGATAAATTTTTTGTGCTTAAACAACATCCTCATAAATAAATTCAGAAAATTTTCAAAATAGTTAGATTTTAGCATTTAATAGAACCCATTAGCTACACTTTCAATATTTATTGAAAATAGTTATACTTTGAATTGTTTTTTTTTTAAATTTTTTAATAGAATACACTAATAAATAACAAATTGAAGAAAATCATGGGTGAGAATCCTTCAAATATATATATAGTAATTCTTTCCTAAAAAATTTTAATTACTTATGTTACAAATTACAAATTATGAGAGGATATGTTTAATCGTCTTCCTCATCCTCCATTAATGAGATTCAGTTCTCCATTGTCGAAGGTGATTTGGTTGATCAATTTGTGACTGGAAAGCTGCACAAAATCTATACGAACTTGTAATGATCAAGCGATCAAACTGTCAGTATCAACAAGTCATAAATAACCCGAGTCGCTACAAGAAAGCTCTAAATGCTGAATTCTCCGAGTAAGATGAAAATGATCGGAAATGAATATAATTCAAATGTTCAATCTTTTTTAATATTATTATATTAATGGAATGAAATACAAAGGGATAGAAATACATTTATATGCTCTTATGTTTTTTAGTAAAAACTAAAATAGAGAAATTGCTAAACAAATATAAATGCATATAAAATCAAATAATTTTAAAGAAAATCTAAAATATAACCAAAGAACTAAAATCACACATGATATATGATGGAGATTTAGTTATCTAAATACATGGAAGTCTCTTAGGAAGAAATTTTGAAATTTCCAGGGAAAAGAAATGGAGAATGAAGAGAGAAAAGCGGAAAGGTGAATAATGAAGAGAGAGAATCGGGAATAAGGCAAAGTAGTTTCTTATTTCTTTATTTAACTAAAATTATGGGTAGTAGTTGAGAAGATATAGGAAGTAAATTAGCATACCTTTAATTTGCTATTTAGATATAATATAGTTATCTTTAATATTATTTTTTAAGTGTAGCTGTTTTCAATAAATAAGTTAAGAATATTGACTAATTTCATAATTTTTCCTACATTGGAAGTAACACCATTATTTTCATAGGTGAAGAGACTCTCTTTTGACTTTTCGTTCAAAAATATCAATTTTGAACGAAATCAGATCGTCGTGACAGAAAAAGAGGAAATGAATTGTTCGCAAAGAAGGAAGATGGGAAGGGTCGGGGACGAGAGCAGGGGAAGAGAGAGTGGAATAAAGGGTGAGAGTTGTGAGTTTTTTTAAAATAAAAATTTACTATAAAACCTTAATTATAATTATGTTTGGTAATCTTTAAAATTATAGCTATATATTATGGATATAATAGTTATGTTCACTCAATTAAGTAATTTTTTTCCAAAATTGAAATAGAAGTCAGCCCTCCAAGGTTATATTCATTTAGGAAATTAAAATTTTCACTAATGAAAAAAAAAAAACTTAAATACTCATCTTATTTTATTATGAACTGGTTGGTTCTATGTAAAAATTAAATTTTTTTAATAAAAATCTCTCTCGAATACATCCCTCTCTTCTCATTGATATATCACTATCCCCTCTCTTCTCTCTAGGATACGTCCCTCTCCCTTTTGATACGTTCCTATCCACTCTTTGATATACGTATCTGCATGTCTACTGTTGTATTTGAAATTCTTTAATTTTAAGAAACTTTTATAATTTGAAAAAGATAATAAACATAATGTAATTTATTGTTAACATTATATGATTCTTTAAAATTTTAAAAAATAAAATAAATTAAAATCCTAGAATAGTATCATGATCCCTCGTGCTTTGATTAATTACAAATGAGAGTTAATATTAAAATGGTAGGTGAGAATTTCAAGTGACTAAGCACCGTCTAATGCCTAAGAAAAAGAAACTTGATGCAAAACGATGGCACGCGTTCGAGTGAATTGATTTGCTTCAAAATTATTACTCTGTCCGTTTTCTTTTACATGTTTTTTTAGGATGATACTTGCATTAAGGAAAAAAGACGAGTTCATCATTTTGCACTTATTTAATAACAATTATTTTTTTAGTTCTTTTAGTTAGTCAAAGAGTATATATTTTTAAAGTCATTAAATATCAAGAACAAAATTAAAAAAAAATATAATTTAAGCATTAATTTTGTAAAATAACATACATTAAGCATCATATATTTATAGTGATGATAACACATAAAATGGAACGAATGTAACAACTACTATTTTTATATGAGTTCATGATAGAAAGCAATGCTATCATTAAAGGCTAAAAGGTGCTATACTGCTATGTATGTTCTTTTCTTTTTTTCCTTTTAATGCTATGGAACCTATAGACACGTATAAAAATTTGATTTTACATTTAACTCATATTCTAAAAGTTAGTACAAACTTAAAAAGGAGGAAGACTATCAAAATCTTATAAAGAGTCTATTCGTTTCATTTACCATCAATATAAAAATTTTGTCATTTTTCAATAAAAAGTATATGTAACAATACATAGTTACCAACACAAGGATAACTTGAAAGCAAATTAAAACTAAAGGACATAGAAAATATAGAGATAGGTAAAAGGAGATAAGAAGCTTAGACTGAGAATGCAGATGAGAGGAATCAGACATTTTTCTCAGCATCAACTATTCTTTTGTATATGATGTCCTTTTAGCTAGTTGTGCATTTGGTTTGAATCCCAAATCAACATTTGTACTGAAGGTCTTTCGATTTTTTTTTTTTCGTCCCAATAACTAATTATGTGATATTTGTGTAGGTATCGACATTGAGCCCAAGTTAGTTCATAATAGTATAATTAGTTTTAAACTAGGGGAATCAGGTGTTTTTATTTTCTTTCCTAATTATAAAATTTCAAAGTGTTATTTTAATTGAAATTCATTTGTTCTTTTTTAAAATAAATTAAGTTTGTATATTTACTATATTTACATGGAACGTAGAAGCAAGTTAGGTGGATTTGACACCGTAGGACAAGTTGGCCTATAAACTGGCATAACAGTCATAGTAATCATTAGCTCGTACCCATTTAAAAAATTTTCATTAAAATAGATTTAAAATTTTCCCTCACTTTTTTGAAAAATTTATCCAATTACTTTTATTACAAATCTCTATATTATTATCCTAAATCATGTTCATCCACCAAAGAAGAACCGAAGTTAAACATTTTGACAAACAATTAAAATCGAAAGAAGAATAAACAACATAAAAATATATGACAATTTGAGTCGATAACTTTTAGTGCTTGGCGTTGAACGCTGGCCTTATTGCTCATTCATAATGTTGTTGGCTAGAGTTACGGGTAATGGAGAAGATATAAGGGAAAATCCACAAATCTAATTCCTCTCTCCCTCTCCCAATACTTCAACCAAATTTTTTTTATATTTTCTCTCAAATCACTCTACTTCATTTTTGGGTGAGAACTGAGAAATTTTCATCATGAATTCTTGATTCATATTATGCTATCAATTTTCCTTCATTTTTTGGGGGCTCCTCATCGATTTTGTTATTGTGTTTGATGTCACGCTCCAGGAGGGTATTCTAGACGTAATTGACACTCAGAGACTATTGTTAGTCTCCAAGCGAATCACTTGGTCTCATCACATTTATTCAATTAATAAATTCTACTAATCAGCGGAAGACAACGGAAGTAAATGGGCATATCATTATCTAGTCTCAAAATAATCTTATAATAAAAGGCTAGTAGGAAGAATTAGCTCATAATCTTATATCAACATTCGACTCTAGTCTATGAAGTCTCTATCATTATCAGGTGGTGTCAATGACAGACCCATGACTACCTCAATCAAAATAAAGTTAATAAGTGTCTAGCTCTAAGGAAAGATGAAATAAATATAATGAATCATTCGAAGGAAGGGAGGCTCACCAATCAGTTGAATGTCTCAAATCCTCAACGATGCGCCTGTTGACAATCTTCAAATCATGTATCTACATCATGAAATGATGTAGTCCTAGAGGGGGATGTCAGTACGTGGAATGTACTTGTATGTAAAATAGTTGAATGAAACCCAAACAGGTAGAATAATATAGACATAATAATCAACATCAAGGATAGTAAAAATCAAACACGTCAAATGTCTATCTAAAGCAAGACTAAAGAGTAGACAAGTGACATATCGTTCAAATCAGACTCATCTCAACTCAGATTACTCGGTTTGGGAAAATCAACTGACCAAGTCCTATTGTTTCAGGATAATAAAGTGAGGACCTGTCCGACTCTAACTAGCTTAATCCATGGAATGAGAACTTGTCCGACTCTAACGAACTTAGCCCTCGAGTGAGAACTTGTCTGACTCTAACGGTTAGCCCTCGAGTGAGAACTTGTCCGACTCTAATGGACTTAGCTCTTGAGTGAGAACTTGTCTGACTCTAACAGACCTAGCCCTTAAGTGAGAACTTCCGACTCTAACAGACTTAGCCCTCAAGATAGGGACTTGTCCGACTCTAACGAACTTAGTCCACTCCTCATCTCAATTCAATTATCTCAAGTTAGCCTCGTAGAGACTCTCATTATCTCATTAACTCAAACTCTACATTTTCTATTGATTTCAGGAACTTTAATCCATCTTTATTAACTCAATTCTCACATAAAACTCAAAGACTCAGACCATCGTTTAGAAAAAAGTCATTTAGACAAGACTCAAGAACTCAATCTTGAAGACTCACAGGATCATCAAGTTCAACTAACTCAATCTCATACTCATGTTAAGATTTCAATCAACATACTCAAGTCAAGGCTCTAGACTCCATCCCAAGGTTCATTCATGCATGCTTTCAAAAATATACATATAGGGTTTATACAATATCTTATGAAAGGTATTCAATTCAAAAAAATAAGTTTATGATGATCATCAACATCTGAAAGTACATGTAATAGATACAATTTTCAAGAAAATAATCAAAAAAGTATTTCAAGAAATGTATATGGGGACTCATGGACTCTTAACTTATTTATGACCATCTATGGGCCACATGGGAGAACAATCTTATGCTTTCGTTTAGCCTTACATACCTAGAACGAAGGTAGACGATCAATTTGGCACAAATCCATATTGAAATCTTTGACTCCTCGCTCTTCTTTTTTCTGTTCTAGGTCCTTTTTAGATACTTAGAATGACTTAGGAATGGGTTATATACCCTTTTTATGCTTAAAATGACCTATTTTGGTCATATATTAAGTCTAGGAGGGGTTTGGAAAGGTCTAAGATGTCCCTCATGAAATTCAAAAAAAGTCAACTTTCGGGATGCGGGGTTCGCGACGCGGACCGCTTATTTTTTTCGAAGATCCTCCGAAATCCCATAGAAAAATGTTTGGAACAAAAACTAAGTGTTGGTCCGCGATGGGTACACGTCGCGGTCCCATAGCGTACCCTCACTAGTTCGCGTTTAGTTACGAAAAATTATTTTTCGACCTGATTGCTCTAAAATTGGGTCGAGGTCGTTTTTCTACTCAATTTTTTGTGCTGATCGTAAATCCAATCTTAGATTTTCTATCAAAGCTTTGGAAGACGTGTTACGCGCATGATTACTTTCCAGGGGCATTTTGATAATTTTATGGGGTGTTACATCCCCTTAGGATCATTCTTCCTCGAATGATGGGTAGGGATGGATATCAAGGCATGAAATAGACCCAAAATTCGTCTCAACATTCACATCTATCAATCAATCTCTTGATTCTATCTCGATCAACAATCAACTCTATTTGGACTCAAGAATAGACAATCGACTCAAGAAAAGACAATCCATTTAGCTATGGGTAAGGATATTACCTTGAACATTCTCGTCATTAGATACGAATAATGATCAAGACTCCTTTCAGTACTCAATCAACTAATCCGGACAATCACAAGTCATTCAGAATAGACAAATCAGTTCAAATCAAGAGTAGAGATATTCTATTAGATATTTTCACCATCAAGCACGAAACATGGCAACTCAGTCAATCCAAATCATTTGAACACCTTAAAAATCAATATTTTTGAACTCAGTAAAGAATCTATCAACTCTAATAAAGAACGGGACCATCGATACATAAGATTCTATGTACAATTCTCAAGCTTAGCACCTCATCTCAATTGTACTCCCTTTCACGACACTCTACTCTATCAACTTAAGCTCATGACTCCTATTCAAAACTCCACCTATTCACATCCCTTATTACCTTCAAGCCTATCTCTGAGCCTCAAGGTGCTATTGCTAAGATGATCATACTTACATCAATCTAACCCTTAAAATTTATATCTCATATTTCTATAGTGACCTATATTTAGAGAATATAACTCACTATGATCACTTTAATACACCCACATGATGAAATTCATAGATTCAAGCCTATCACTCTCATCAATTCATGGCCTCTTTAAGGTCAATTTTTACTAGAGGATCTTTAACCAACCATAGTACATCTACGCCCTCAATCGCATGCACTCTTATCATGGGATTCTTTTACTTATCTATTATGCTCATCACAATTTCTTTAAATCCTCCTCCACGTCTATAACCTAAAAAGAAAATGATGTCGCATCATTATCAGAATCAAGAACACTCATTCTCTCTCGTCAACCCTCACTCCTCTAATATCATCAACATTTCTATCGAGACTGAAAGACAGGATCACTGAAAGGGCTTTGAACGAAAGATCATTAGCACGATTCAATCGAGAAATATATCTAAGAATGTTCATAATAAAGTACAATCTCTCTCGTCTATCAAGACTCATTCTGAGTTCACAGAATTATACGTAGTGTAAAACTCAGGCCATATTTCATTCACTATAGAGTTGAAAACTCTTAGATCAGTTAGCTAAGATCAGAATGTCAAATGTCTATCAAAAAAATAGGAACCTGTCCGAATTAAGCAGACTTAGTTCATAACATAAGGACCTGCTCGACTTAAAAAAACCTAGTTCACCAAATTGGGACTTGTCCGACTTTAACAGACTTAGTCTACTCTTCACTTTAATGTACTCTTACCTATCTATTGGATGTCATAAGGTCTCATTTCTTCCATCTTCCTTATCTTTACCCCTTTGTCACACAAGTACAATGCCATACTCTCCATAAGGATACATTCACTCCTCTTCATCTACCATCACTTTTAGTCTGCTATTGTCAACATCACTATCTAGACCTTGGAGAACTCATTATCTCCCCCTTTGGCAAAACCTATATCTATTACCTCTCTATGTAAGAACAAACATGATTATACATCTGAAACTTGATACTTTAACTCTTGCTATCAACAAGGGCATTGCAACCCTAAGGCCAGTCCATGCATAAAATGGCATCGAAATCATTTACATCCAACTCAAACAAATCGACTATAGCACCTCTATAGTGGACGAAAATGGTGCAATCACCATCAGTTCACTCAATTAGGATAAACTCATTTGTATAATACTTAGACTATAATGAAAAACTTATCATCATCTATATGTAAGCCCTGATCGAGTCGTTTACTAGGGATGACAAAGAATGCTTACATCAACCTACTCCACATTGACAACTCAAAAATATTGTCTAGATTCTTATAGTAGTCATAACTTAGAGCTTTATACATCTTTATACAATTATGGGTACACATCTCAAGACTCTTCTTATATGACTAAGCTCATAGCTCGATGAGTCTCATGAACTCTCACTTAAAAAATATTATAGGCGTAATTTAGATCTATCACATTGAAAGCAATCTTTCCTTTTATTCAACACTTACACTTCACCCTCAATAGTATGGATATTACAACACCTCGACATAAACTCCCTTCTAGTTTGAGCATGCTCTATCACAATCTAACAATAACACATTCTTTATACCACATCATAAAAAATCAAGGGGTACTTACTACTCTTTCATCAATACTTATGGCATTCACTCATCACCTTATTACTTACCTAATAGATAACAACTCCAGTCACAGGTCTCAATCAGCAATCACTCTCACTATCTTGTCCTTTCCTTTATCAGCTCTTCTTGGAAGCATGATCGCAATTGTGTAATGTGTAACACACAAATTAAAAGAGAGTTTTCATAGAGTTTTAACTCTATTGCATGAATTGGAATATGAAAGAAGCAAAATAATTCCAAATATTCTATAACATCCTGCTTATAGGTGTGGTGCATAACACACCCAAAGACAAGACTCTATTATACATGACTTCATAGAGTCCCTAGGACACTTGAACTCTGCACTCTAATACCAGGTTGTCATGCCCCGGGAGGGTACCCTAGACATAACCGACACTCAGAGACTATTGTTAGTCCCCAAGCGAGCCATTTGGCCTCATTACATCCATTCAATCAATAGACTCTACTAATCAGCGGAAGACACAAAGAAGTAAATGAGCACATCATCATCTAGTCTCAAAATAATCTTATAATAAAAGGCTAGTGGGAGGAACTAACTCACAATATTATATCAACATTCGATTCTAGTCTATGAAACCTCTATCACTATCAAGAGGTGCCAATGATAGACCCATGACTACCTCAATCAAAATAAATCTAATAAGTGTCTAGCTTTAAGGCAAGACGTAATAAATATAATGAGTCATCCGAAGGAAGGGAGGCTCACCCATCAGCTGAACATCACAAATCATCAATGATGCTCCTGTTGACGTTCTCCAAATCATGTATCTATATCATGAAATGATGCAGTCCCAGAAGGGGACGTCAGTACGTGGAATGTACTTGTATGTAAAATAGTTGAATGAAATCAAAATAGGTCGAATAATATAGACATAATAATTAACATCAATAATAGTAAAAATCAATATGTCAAATGTCTATATAAAGCAAGAATAAAGAGTAGACAAGTAACTCATCAACCAATCGACTTATTATTCAAATCAGACTCATCTCAGAAGGACTCATCTCAATTTAGATTACTCAGTTTGGGAAAATCAACTGACCAATTCCTATTGTTTCAGGACAACAAAGTGAGAACCTGTCCCACTCTAACAGACTTAATCCATGAAATGAGAATTTTTTCGACTCTAATGGACTTAGCCCTCGAGTGAGAAGTTGTTCGAACCTAACGGACTTAGCCCTCAAGTGAGAAGTTGTTCGAATCTAATGGACTTAGCCCTCGAGTGAGAATTTGTCCGTCTCTACTAGACTTAGCCCTCGAGTGAGAACTTGTCTGACTCTAACGGACTTAGCCCTCAAGTGAGAACTCGTCCGACTCTAATGGACTTAGCCCTCAAGATAGAGACTTGTCTGACTCTAACAGACTTAGTCCACTCCATATCTCAATTCAATTATCTCAAATTAGCCTCGTAGAGACTCTCATTATCTCATTAACTCTTTGATTTCAGGGACTCTAACCCATCTTAATTAACTCAATTCTCATATGAGAACTCAAAGACTCATACTATCATTTAGAAAGTCATTTAGACAAGATTCAAGAACTCAATCTTGAAGACTCACAGGATCATCAAGCTCAACTAAGTCAATCTCATATTCATGTCAAGATTTCAATCAACATACTCAAGTCAAGACTCCAGACTCCATCCCAAGGTTCATTCATGCATGCTTTAAAAAATATACATAAGGGATTTATACAATATCTCATGAAAGGTATTCAATTCAAGAAAACAAGTTTATGATGATCATCAACATATGAAAATACATGTAATATATACAATTTTCAAGAAAATAGTCAAGAAAGTATTTCAAGAAACATATATGGGGACTCATGGACTCTCAACTCATCTATGACCATCTATGGGGCGCATGGGAGAACAATCACATGCTTTCGTTTAGCCTTACGTACTTGTAACGAAGGTAGATAAATTTTGCACGAATCTGTCTTGAAATATTCAACTCCTCGCTCTTCTCTTTTCTGTTCTAGGTCCTTTTTAGAGACTTAGAATGACTTAAGAATAGGTTATATACCCGTTTTACGCTTAAAATGACCTATTTTGGTCATATATTAAGTCTATGAGGGGTTTGAAAATATCTACGATACCCCTCATGAAATTCAAAAAAAGTTAGTTCTCGGGATCCGGGGTCTGCGATGCAGATCACGTATTTTTTTGATATTTTTTATTGAAAATCTACCGAAATCCCATAGAAATTGTTTGAATAAAAACTAAGTGCTAGTCCGCGATGAGTCCGCATTGTGGTCCCATCACACACCTTCATTGGTTCGTGTTTAGTTACGAAAAATTATTTTCTGACCCGATGGCGCTAAAATCAGGTCGAGGCCATATTCCCACTCAATTTTTCATGTTGATCGTAAATTCGATCTCAGATTTTCTATCGAAGCTTGGGAAAATGTATTATACGCACGATTCCTTTCTAGGGACATTTTGGTAATTTTATGGGGTGTTACATTTGAATAACCATTCATTATTTGTGTTCTCTACCAATTTTTTTTTTTTTGAAAATAACCTAAAAACCTCATTAAAATTTGATTCATATATTTTTCGGTCAATATATCTGTGATTTGTCTCTGTTTGGTTTCTTGACGGTATGATATCAAAATTTTGTGCTTCGATTCCTAAATATATCCTTTGGACAAAAATATATCAATACTAATTGAGGATTGTATATAAATTACAATCTCCATTTTTACTATGTACTAGTCTTGTTGCACGTGTTTTGCGCGTGATCAAAGTGAAAAAAAAATTAATTATGAACTTTTAAAAAGATAATTAATTCACTACAAAAGTAATTTTGATAAATTATTTATATATAGAGGTTATATATATATAGAGAGAGATTCTATCAATAATCAGAACCGTGGTAAATTGAAATTTTCTTTATTAGCGACTGCAAGGTATTTACTTGATTCAATAAGGAATAAGTAGAAATTTATTAAATAAGAAAAATTTAGAAGTTTTTGCACGACTAGAAGTCCTTATGTAATTACTTCTTTCCATGTATTTTAAAAGTTAATATTATAAATATGATTGAATAATAATTTAAAGAAAATGATGAAAAGATGATTTTATCTAAAGTAGAATTTTTTAATGAAGGCTAAGTATAGATAACTATAGATATAGATATAGATGGATGAGGCAAATTATGCAAAATGTCAGTGCATAAGCTTTACTTATCATCTTTTATGAGTATTTTTCAAAAGAGCAAATACTTGAAACATAATTAGAAAAAAATTAGTTATAGTTTGCTAAAATTATTATCTATAGCTAAATAAAGGGAGGAGAGAGGTGAGCGAGAGACCGGGGTGGGATGGGCGGATTGTATTTGTAATATCTTCTGGATAATTGTACATGTGTTACTAGTATATATATGTATCAACAATTATATTTATATATATGTTAGATTATAGTATATATGTATAAGTGAAAATAATGGTGACAATGGATACAATTTTTATCAATGAATAAATTGAATCAACACATACAATTTGTATTCGAATGCAGTTTGTATCCAAATGCAATTTGTATCAACGAATACAATTTATATCCAACTACATGTGTATTAATAAAGAGAAATTGTATAATTACATCAACAAATAGAATTTACATCTAGATACAATTTGTATCTATGAATACAATTTGTATCCAAATATATATGTATTTGTATTTTGTATCGCTAAAGAGAATTTATATAATTGACGTTTATCATTTGTATTTGTATATGTTAATGTGGGAAAATGACATTTAAGGAATTGATTTAAAATCCTCTTTTAGGAAGATATATATATATATATATTTTAAAAAAATACAATTCGCCACTTAATTTTTTAAAGAAATTAAGAAAACTTAATTTAAAAGACTCTAACAGATTAAGTCTTAAAAATTGATAGAAAATAGATAAGAGATTCTTATTACTAAACAACAACAACATACTCATATGAAATCCCACAAATGAGGTCTGGGGAGGAAGAATGTATGAGATTCTTATTACTAATTTAAAAATATATATTAGCATTTAAAATAGTCGCTAATACGCAGTTATCCAGTGAGTTGAAAAATACTATTTGACTAACTTTAGGGAATATCATGTACAAATAATTAATGTATTTAAAACTACTTTAAATAAATTCTACCTTAAAGCAGTAAACTTTAGCAAAAATTAATTAAAGCATTTTGGGGTTAATTAAAACTTGGCCAAAATCGTGATTAAATAAAAGAAAGCATTTGAGACAAAAGCAACAACTTGAATAAAATTTTTTAAACAAATGATATAGTCCAAACATCTAAATGACAAAATCTGATAAAGAAAGAAATGACCCCACATAGAAAAATTAGTGCTTCCTTAAAAATTTTAATTGAATTAATCTAAAGTTAGAATTAGAGTTAATAAAATGATTACAATTAAAAATTGTATAGATAAAAGTAAGGGAGAAGGAGAACTTGGGCCCAAGTCTGATTTTTGTCCGCCTGGGCCAGTACTTAGGCCCTTCTGCTGCACTCGAGCTTCTTTAGTCCACTTTCATTCTGTATATCAATATATATCGTGTACAATGCCTTGTATATCAGTCTCAATTTTTGCTCCCAAAACCTGTATAACTGCTTCCATTTCCGAAAAATGATCTGAAGCTGACCCGGAAGGACATAAGTATTGAGCTTGGCCCAATAGAGATGCAAGAGGAGAAAATCCAAACTTGACCAAGTCATATCACATGAAAAGAGAATAAAATAAATATTAGTAAATGAATTGAGAAAGATTACCAGCATTAACATCAGTGAGTACAATATTTAGATAATGAAGAATGCAAGGTTCTAAAATGGCATAAAGCAGGACGTGACTATGACAAAACATGTATTAGTGAGGAACATATTGTATCCGACAAGTAATATACTTCTTGCAGTAGATAAATGAAAAGATTCCAATTAACAACATACTAGACCAAGATTTGAACGGACTAAAAATAAATGACATATTAAATCGAAAACATAACTAGTCGTGAGGTACATTAGGTTGGTCAATCCACAACACATATGTGAGTCATATTATGCAAATAAGAAGACATTATATACCATGTCGAACATGTAGATTTGGCTAGAGAATTATCTTTAAAAAAATTAAATGCACAGTCATGCTTGTATTGATTTTGCTACAATTTAAGATCGAAATAGGCATCTTGGACTAGCAATTGGTTCTTATACAAACATAATAGCAAATGCTCAATGTGAATTTTATCATCTACAAGGTGATTGTTTAATATTTTAATTTGTGCGACATGTAACTAAGTCATAGTACTTTTTGCATGTTTGTGAAAAAGAAAATGAGGAAATAAACTAGTCAATAGCCTATCATGACCTAAATTATATGCAATAAATCCTTACTTAAACTTGGCCATTGATGCATTATTCTGTCACGCCCCGAGCCTACACCATAGAGGTAATTGGCACTCAGAATTATTGTTGGTTCCAAGCAAATCACTTGGCCTGACTACATTCTTAGCAGAACACTTAAATGAATGTGGATAGACTATAAAAGTAACAAGCTATGAACAATAACTATCTGCATAAACCTAGATGTAAAGGTTCTCAATCCATACTGAAGTAAACATGAACTAAAATATTTAACATATAGTCTATGGAACCTCTACTAAAGCTATCTGAAAGGACTACCGGGACAGGCCCCAAGTAGCTAGAACTGAAATAAATACTGAAAGCAAACATAAGTAAACCCAAGAGTATCTGACTGAGAAGAGGTCTCATTAATGACTATAAGCTGTCTAATTCTTAATTAAGAGGCTGCTGAGGAACTCTGTCACTTGCGCCTGCATGTAGGTCCTAAGGACGTCAGTACGTGGAATGTACGGTATGTAAGATGGACAAAACAGTAACTCAAGGTAATATAATATTTCTCAAAAGACATAAACATAACTCAGAAAAAGTAACATAATAATAAATACTTTGTAATGTTGAAATTAACATGCTGAAACTTGTATGTAAAACATATCTTCTTAGCTTGGGGAGTTTCTCTAACCAACAACCACCACTATGAGCTTTGTGGTGATACAATGTCTTGTCCACGCTGCCATAGCCGTCCCGTACTCTGCCAGGGTAGGGGACGAAGAACTAGGGGAGTGGATCCATCCCAAAACTGGCCCATCTCAGTGGCCAATGAGTAATGTACTTGGTGCAATCCTATCCTATGCTGGCTACACAGTTTATGAGTTCAAGTAATTAATTCTACTCTCACTCATATTGGTGCTCAATACTACTTCCAAAACACTTTTATATAGCTCATACTTAAAGATTTGAAATTCTTAAAATCTGATCTCTTGGGGACTTTGCCCAACTTACTATTTAACTTTCTCAATTGAATTCTTTGACATGACTAAAAACTAATATCTTCTCAAATATTCTCAAATGTATAGGTTACTCAGCTAACATGCAAAATAGTTCAAGAAAATGATTATTTAATTTATCTCAAAGTTATAGGCCTTATGGGTGTTCATAAGACCCACATGAAATTTACAGGAAATCCTTCTTAGCTATAAGCCTTGGTTTCAATACTATATATAACAAGTAAAGAATCAAGAATCATCATACTTTATCAAGAATCTATACGTAAAAATT
>JAOTQR010043434.1:0-15153 GCA_025774065.1 Solanum ossicruentum | reverse complement strand
TTTAGCAAGTAGATCATCTCTTTAACTGGTATGGGGATTACATTAGGAGTCCAAGTAATAGCTCGCTCATATATGCCGATTGAGGTCATATATATGAGCATTATTGCATTTCATGCATCATGAATCTAATGGAATATTGTTATATTACTTTTCTTTGCTATATATCTCTTTCTATATTATGTGCCCCTGTCATCTAACATTAAATGTAGATATAGTAAGTCATTTACATTGCATACCCACATACTTAGTCCATTCCAATATACTAACGCATACATTTTGCCTACATAATCTAACCATGTAGGAACTGAAGATTATCTTTATTCACCATACGATGGCTAGATTGGATCGTGAGAAACTTGTTGTGGTGAGTCTTATCTTCCAAGGGCAAGCCACCTTTCCTCTAACTATAAAGTCTAATTTATGCTATTTACTTTGAGTGTAAGCCCAGGATATATCTTGGCCCCCGTCCTATGTTATGATTAGAGGGACTATTGGACAACTTGTAGGCTTTTTTACCTTTATATCCTAAGTATTTTGTTCGGAGATCATGATTATAGATAGGGTTATCTATTGGATATCATTACATGAATCAATTACGAGTACTATGATATTGTCTTATGTTATGATATGAAAGATCCTATGTCCCGAATTGCCCCTATAGTATAAGCCATACTTACCTACCACTTAGTCTTTATATGCCACATGTTATGTGAATCCATGATAATCCCTTTCCCAAAGATGTCCATAGCATGAGTCCTTCCTTCCTATCCCTTAGAACTATGTGATTACTATTTGTAGACACTTTTGATCGATGATATGAATATGGATACTTTGAGCTTGTGTGGGGACTCTCGGGTTCCTATTTTCCAAGTCTTTCTTAGACCCAAGGTCTAGCTCATGACACTCTGAGGGGCCCCAACATACCTAGGCTGATAGAGATAAAGGGTCTACTACTACTATAACTACAACACCAGTAGCTATGGCCACTCAGTCCTTAGTCGTTGGCATGGTATATGTGACAACAACATCTATTCAGGCCTTGACGCAGAGACAGGCGCGCACTTAGTGCCAGTTGACTCCATTACTACTATAGATTAGGCCTTGGGTTCGCCATTCTATCTCAATGGATTAGATACATATGGAGACAAACTGTGTGCTTGCTATTCAGGAGAGGCTTGCATTAGTACATAGCTGCATTGATATGTTTGAAAGGCGAGAAGAGAAGAGCCTTAGTTCAGCCTAATGTGTGCACTTGCCAGCCATTCGGATGGAGATCCATTAAATTCGATCTGAGATGAGAACAGTAGAATCAACACCACTTGTTCTTCCTTTGTATTATCCCAATAAGGCAGTTCTTGATCTATTTTGCATTGAGGATACACTACTCCCCTCTCTCGAGAAGTGGCCTCATACTGACGATCCAGATGCTACGAAACGAGTGGTAGAGATGATAGTGGAGGAGCAGCTTGAGGTCATGAGACTTCTCTCCCTGCTGGATGAGAAGGCACGATAAGCACGTGAATAAGAGGGGATGAGGAGTGCGAACCCTTTGAAAATGCTTTTACTACTGGGGAGACCACCAAGTAGGTTGACAGTGGCCCAACACAGTCAGGGACTGGCACTAAGGCACCTAGGCACATTTTTGTGACCCCTATACTTTGATAGTATTTTTTCTATGAGGGTATTGTAGGTAGTTATAGGCCTCGGTGAAGTTTAAGTAACTAAGGCTTATAACTATCCAAAATTTTAAGTCCTAGGGATTTTCTTGCTTGTGTTCTTTCCCCAAGGACATTTATTATCTATTGAACCAACACTTTTAGGATGTGTAAGCAGCATGTAGTACTAAAGACTATGGCATATGTTAGTTGAAAAATGATACCCATCAAAATTTTGTGTTAGGTAGTTTTGATTAAAAAAAACCATGTGAAATCAATGATTGACAGTTCTTGTTCTAGTAAATGAGGTTTAATTTTGATGAAAAGCATGATCTGAGAGTCTGTGTTGATAGTATAATCAATGCCAAGTGTGTGTGAGCTTATTTGTTAATTCTTATTATGTGTTTCAATTTAGAACTTGCCTTGTTACTTTAACTTACACTGTAGGTTAGTTGGTTAAAGGATCTTAGGCCACTATTCATATTAGTCCACTGGGTCTAAATGACCAACAAAAATGCTTAATATATCCCTTGATCCCAAGGTTTGAGCTTTGTATGTACAGTTTTTTTGTAAAGACCTAAGTAACCTAGCCTTGTTAATGCAAAATCCTGAATTTGGCCTTGATCTTTCCTTGAATATTGTGTACATTGATTGTGGCAAAATGCTTAAGTTGAGAGTGGTTGCCAAAAGTGGCCCTAGTTCATAAGTTTGATATTGTGCACCTCAACTCAGGCCAAAAGCCTATGTTGCGACTAGTGTGTGTTGGAAAATCACACTAAATGGGGTGGAAACTAGTGATACATGAAAAAGTGAGGAAAAATGTACTATGTGTACAAGAAAAATGTATAGATGTCTAAACAATGAGCTAAAAAGGAAAAAGAATGTGAAAATAAGAGGCAATGAGCTAAAAGCGAGAGTAAGGCACCTAAAAAAGCTTGAAATAGGAAAAAATGGAGAATGAGTTGAAGAATAATTCTATTGATAGTGCAAAAGTGTAGAATAACGCAGTGTCAAGGAGGGCCATAGTCACTATATTTCCAAAACATCATACCAAAGCCTCTTGAGCCTACGTTACAAGCCAAAAAAATCTTGTAGTGATCCTAGTCCAAGTATTCAAAGGTCATAGTTCAGAGTATAGGGGAAATTATATGGAGTTTAGCATGGTATTTGAATACCTATTGTGATTGTGAGTGATTCTGTTTAGTCCCATGCATTTAATCCAAAAATACTGTCATGAGTGGGAAATGAGACTTCTTTCTGTGAGGGAACTCGCATTACATTGTTGATTCTAGGTTATTTTAGTTATTGTTGCTTATTTGTAGTTACCTTGCTTGTCATAGTTGCATTGTCACATGTATTGATCTGCATAGGTAGGTTTGATGACTATTTTATACGCACTAGTAAATAGTGTGTGTACCAGTCCTTGATTTAGAGATAATGCATGCCATTAGATTGAGGTATGTGTGTTGCTATACTGCTTATGTAGACTAAGTTTGTCACCTGAGGTCAGGAGACAATTTTAAGTTGAGGGTGTTGATGTACTATCAAAATAAACAATTTTGATGCTTGAAACTTTGAAATTTGTGTGTTCTTAAAGCGATTTTAGTATGTCTGACTTGTTTTTATGTTTTTTTTAGTATTAGAAGATTTGGCATGATTTTGGGAAAAGTGCTGTTGATGCTAAGTTTTTAAGGAAATATGGGCCACTCTGCGGGGAGTGGATAATTCCATGAGTCATAGATGGGTTTCGTGGTTGAGATCCAGTGAAGGGCCTATTTTATGAAGTTAGATCCATGAACAATCAGATGAGCTGTAAAAAGATGTATGAGTCATGGATTGGTTTCATGCCTTGATGATCAAATTTAGAGGAGTTTCTGGAAAGTTGTCAGACAAAGCCCTATATGGGTCGTAAGTCTGAAACGACCCATAGAAAGGTCTTATAAAGTGAAGTCAAAGTTTGATGAATGAAGAGTTTGAAGCCCACATATGGGCCATGGTACTTTTATAGCCCGTAACCTAGATTGTAGAGCTTTTCGAATCTAGTTTTACTTCATTTTGGACTAGCATTTTACTTATTATAAATAAATTTTTTAGGTATTTTTGATAGAGAGATGCACAAGAGAACTGAGAAACACCATTGTGACTCCATACTTTGAGATTTTTACATCAGAAACATTATTTTGTGATTTCTAGTGATGAATTGGGATTTCATGTTCTTAGATTCATCATTGTAAGTGCTTAGTTATGTTATTCTACATCATGATTCTTCCATCTACAGTGATTATGTACAACTAAATCTATAACTAGGACTGTGGAAACCCTAAAGAACTAAAATGGTAAAATTGAATAAACTAATAATTCTTAGGAAGTGTGCATGCATGTGTTAATTAATTCTCTTTCTTTTGATTTTTTTTAACAGTGTCCAACATTAGCACTTGCCTAGTTGTTACTAACTTGTTCAAGGTTGTAATGAATGGGAAAAGAGATTAATTAACAGGATTCAGTGTGGTCTCTCTTGTCTAATCTAACGAAGTAGATCAAGGGGAGGTTGTATTGTAAGAATAGATAAGGGTTAGTAATGTCACACTATGGAGATAGGTCAAAATAACAATAACAACAACATAACTAGTGGAATCCCACAAGTAGGGTACAAAGATAGATCAAATCAAGTAGTGAAATTTACCTCTTGACTAGATCAAAGGGTTTTGTAAACTTAACTTATTTTTCTTTATGCTACACACTAGAAAATATTATGATTACCTAGTAATACTGAGTTAAGGAATATGGGGAACACAATATCGTAGTTACTTCTATCACTGGTTTCACAACAGTTGATTCTAGTTTAGGTTTATTTTCTCGTAACTACAAAACCTCCCTTTCAGGAGACAAGTAGGTTAATTCATTGACTTGCTTTCTATTACTTCAATTCTAACAATATTTCCCGTGGGTTTTTAACCCTAACCTTATTTAGGTAATATATCTTTACAATGACCATTTAAACCTTCAAAAAGGTGTATATTAGGTGACATATCTTGGGTGACATCAATAGTAGCCTCCCTAAGGCCATCCACAGCTAGAACACGCAATCGATCTTGACATCAAAGTACATCTTCAACCCCTTGGAAAAGAATCTCTATCCTCTTTTCGACAACCAACCTTTTCCACTCAACGAATGATGGGTCCAACACTGCTTTTACCTTGGTATTAACAACCGCAGAAGATCTAGCCCCATTCTGAACATGTATACCACCATCATAGATTCACATAACCCAACCCTCAATTTGGACAAATGGTGCAGATCTCTCACCAATTCTCTTATGACCTCATCTATATGATCAACTACAACATCTTCCTTGCCCTGATTACATTACGGTCCCAAAGTAACTCTCCCTTTTCGGTAGGGAGGGGTCGAGAGAAGAAACATTAAGACACATTTCATGGCACAATATTAATCATGAAAAAGTGAAACATTTCCTAAAATGCGTTGTAGCCTCTTAACCATTGATGTGGTAAGCTTCACACCTAGGAATAAGACTCTACTTGACATATCATATTGAATTCCAAGGACTATTTACAAGCCTAGTACTCTGATACCATCTTTGTCACGAACCAGGCATAGGTCCTAGTAGTGACATAGTGAATGGGAACTCAAGAGTCACCAAACAAGCACATGGTGGTAAGGAGCAGTAAGTATGACTAATGTTATGAGTATGTCATAGGTATATAGATTTGCATGGATTCACATTGTACATTTGAACTAAAGGCTGGGGGGGAGGGGGGGTTAAGTATGACTCACAATATGGGGATAGAAAGGGCTTAGGACTTTTCACATTTGCAAATCTCATCATGAACATATCATCATAACATTAATAGCATAAGATAAACATAATCATAGTCTCAATACGCAAATAGAATAAATAAGCTCGTACATGGAGTTTATATGATGTCCAACTATTGCCTCAAGTTTATAGAATAGAACAGGGACCAAGACAGATGCCAAGCTTACCCTCAAAGTAAAGACATAAGTGAATATAACATAATAGGTAGATAGAAGTTGGGTCTTGTCCTTGGAGTAAAGGACTCACCACTAGCAAGCTCACAATCTAACTTAACCATCAAGAGGTAGAGGAAGATAGTCCCCAGGCCCTACATGATTAGATCTTGTCGACAAAAGAGTAAATGTTAGCATATTTGAATATACTAAGTATGCAGGCATGCAATGCATATGAGCTCATTTAACCTTCATTTCAATGGTACATAACAAGGATACATATCATAGAAGAAAGCATATAAGAAAGAATAATATATCAATATGCCATGAAATCAATGATGCATGAATGCAAAAATGCTATGTACACAGTGGGGTTGTGACCTCAACTGACATAACACCAACTGAGCTATAACTTGGAACTCAGTTGTCTTCCCACAATGTATAAAGAGGTGACCTATTTGCCAAAGGTAGATCCATGTCATAATCATCCCATAAAGGGGCATAAATATAAAGCTATGCTAGGCACACAATTATGAGAAATGAGACTATACATAAGGACCCTTTAGGTCCAACCCCCACCTCCAATCCCATTCGAGGCTAAGTCAACAACCAATGTGAATACATATATATGTACGTGCTTGAAAAAGGCTTAGGTCTTGAAATCATTTTCATGCATACTTAGACTTAAAAGACAAACATACTTTGTAATCATGCATACTTGGGCTGAAAAGCCAAATCATACTTCATGTCATACTTCCATGAATAGTAATGGCTCCTTGATACTTTTACATAGTGGTGTAGACACCCATAATTTCTCAAAGAGCAATATCATAGACATTATGACATTTCACAACCATACTTGTCTTGAAAACATAGCCATAATCATAATTGGGTCTTAAGCCGCATCGTAAAATTTATGAAAATCAATGTTCATGTATGCATATATAATGGGGAATTGATGAATAACATGGGTTCTAGGAATTCATAGTTAAATAATCACAATATAGTGAAATCATAGAAAATAAAAAATCATCAATTAAAGCATATTTGAAATAATCCATGCACATGAAGGGACATGGATATTCAAACCTTCATAATATCAATGTAATTCAACATAATAGGGATTAAATCACTTTAAAAACATCTAAAAACATCAATTACACACAATTCATATCTCAATTTGATCAATTCAAAATTAATTTAGAAGATCCATATTCAACATAGCTTAAAATTCATAATTAAGAAGTAAGAAGTGTTAGAGGACTTCATTATTGAAATGGATGATGAATCAATCCCACATAACTTAGATAAATAAAAGAATTAGGATGGAATTGACTTCAATTGAAAGCCCTCTTTTAATCCAAGATTTAATCCTTGCAATGAGTGACTTGGAGAGAAAGTCTTAAGGGTAATCAAATGAATTAAGTGCAAAGCTAGAATGACAGGTTAGAATTAGTATAAGAGATATTTAGGAGTATAAATGTGGGGGCTTATAAAGGTATTAAAAGCCTTAGATATCGGCCAAACTCTAAGATACCTCAATAAAATGAGCCTTAGAATTTTATCCAAAACCACAGATGGCCTCACAGGTCATGAAGCTTTTCATGGTTCGTGAAACTTCACTGTGCCAACACCAATAGATTCTACAAAAATGGGCATACCTTCTTAATATTAATTGAGAATTGGGTGAAACTAGATCCTTTTGAAAGCTAATTCAAAGTACTTCAATTTGGTAGGTTGTTGGCCACCCAGTACTTTTTGTGCAAGGAGATATGACTATTTAAAGTTTACTCTTTATCGGTTCATGTGAAAAGCATCGCCATGGAATTTCTTTGAGCTTGGCTTGATGAACGAGACTCACGATCACCATAAACCAAAGTCTTGAAAGTGAATTTATATTAGGCTTGATGGTTCTATGGAGATCTTTTGATTAGAGCTTGAAAAGAGTATTCAAAATGAGTTTAAGTGAGTGAATGAGAAGTTAAGTTTCATATAGCGTATGGAGGTGGATGGAAAGCATAGAACTGACTTATTAGGTTAAAGGACAAACCCCAATTGAATGGACTTTGAAAGGTCACTTAGGTATCTTCACAAAAGCTCTTCACAAGCCGTACAGAGCTCCACGAACCATACAAGTGTCCATAGAGGGTACCTCATTGTTGAAATGGTACTATCATACATAGAAAAATTTTCAAGACTGCTCCTAGTAAAGCCATATGGTCCGTGAAAGGCTATACGGTCCGTGAAAAGCACTTATACTGATAAGCCCAAATTTTACACTCCAAAAGAAATAGAAAGTGGTCGTTGATCAAATATAGAACTCAACCAGAGTTGAGGCGATCCCATAGGGAATACGTGGGAATAAATTTTATAAGAACCATTTCCAAATATAATATCTATTTTAGAAACAAAAGTACATAAAGTAAATGAGGGTTTAGGTTTTAGTAAACAAAACTTCTAAAGTAAAATAACAAATGAGTACAAAGACTATTGGATTTTAACTGATTAATGTGAAACTAGGACTATGTTCCCCATGACATCTCATGCGATAGCTGAATCTATGCGGTAAACTAATTCATGAGCATGTATACAAGATTCAATAAGTTATGTAACACCTAATTCACCTTTTGGTCCTTCTTAGATATATTTCATTCATTACCTCTTAGTCTCAAAATGTATATTTACTAACCCTTGTTATCGACCCCAAAATACTCTCACCTTCGGTGTGGAGTACTCAAACTAGGTTGAAAATCCTGATTTTCTCTCATAAAAATCTTTTCCTAGTCAATCCACCCCTTTTTTGCATGTAATCAATAAAGGCTTACCCTAACGCATCGACTCACTAAGGTAGATGCTAAAGTGAAGAATACTCTGATATATACACCAATCAATCCTAAGATTTATACACCAATCAATCCTAAGATTTACCCCATATTCGTCAATCTTACTGATTTATCATGGTTCCCACAACCCTTGTTGTGGGTTTAACTTAGAATATTCAAGAAAGATAACCCTCAATGATATAAAGAATTAATAATAAAGGACTTAATATTGAAGAATTAGTGAATCCATGGATTACAATCTTGAATAAGATAATTGAAATCCACAAAATTAAATGGAATTTCAAGAAAAATAATGTTCTCTGTCTCCAAGCATCCAAGACTCAGTAAAAATGGAAGAATAGTAATATTTATATACAAGGAAAACCTAATTTGATTTATAATAGGAAAACTAATTTCGGCATGGATACAGGCCATCACACGGCCCATGAGATGTTAGACGGACAGTGAAACAGTCCATGAACTCATACTTAGTCTTTAAAAACTTCACTCCACGCTACTGCTCCACGTGTAGGGACACAAGTTGTGTGGATGTTAACGACACGTGAAATGGACCATCTCTATCTCCTTCAACTTTTTGCCAATCACATCATCCTCATGGCCCACGTCATAGACATTGGTTGATCACACAACAAGTGATGGGCCCTATCTCATGCCACTTGTGTGAATTCTTCAATTTTTGATGGTAATAGCTCCTTTAGAGTCACATTGATGAGGCGTAGTACAGCTTGTGTCAAGTCCCACAGTCCGTGAAGGGTATCGTGGGTCGTGCCTTAGGCAAATTTCTCCAGCTTCTTCCTTTAGCTCCTTGTCATTGTCATTTGCCACCAAGTGTTAGTCCATGGTGAGCCTCATGGATCGTGTGATGGTACACGAGCCGTCTGGGCACTCATATTGCCTCACTTGGTTCCATTTTTTGCTCCCATCACCCAAGGCCTCATCCACGTGGCTTCTAATGGTTTGTGTAAGGCTACATGGGTCGTGGAGACCTTCTTGCGCCCACACTTAAGCTTTTTTCGTTCCTTTTCCTGTAGTTCATCCATTTACCCATGCCTTCACCATTTTTCCTCAAAAATAAAAAAACACACATCAAATAACTAATTCGCTTGGGAACGCGCAAAAATCCTTCCTTTAAAACGTTACAAGAGTCGTATATCCACGACTTATCATGTATGAAGGTCCAAGTTCCCAGATGGGAATTTGATACTTTGCCCAAAATTTTACTAGCCATCTTCATGAAAGCACCACCACATGCAATGGGAGCTTGTACAGACTGTACAAGTGGCCATGGTGGTTGCCTTAGCCAAAACAAAGCGAGCACTAGCCAGTCCCTTCCCACAAGCCTCCTTTATGAACCACAGTAAGGACCACTGCTCGTGGAGGTGGGCACCTCCACCTCCATAGGGAGGTATCTTGGCAAAAAATTCTTGGAATCAATACACTTTATAGTTTTAACATTTTCCATAGTCTAAGTCCATATATTTGATCAATCCTTACCCCGCTTGTCTCGTAGGAGTAAATGTTAGCTTAGTCTTCCTACCATTTAGTTAGAATTCTTGCTTAGTATTCGCTTATTGAAAAAAAGTTAGTAGCTATTTATCCTTGCTATACTCAATCACTGACACATTGTTCCCTGTGGAATTCAACCCCAACCTCTAAATTATGATTACTATGCTGATGATGACCGCCCCTATTTTCTTTGAGTAGCCAGGTTGAGCAACATAAAAAATGGTGTTGTTACTGCGAAACAATAGGTGTATTGAGTTGATCCAGGACTTATAGTTTACTCTTTTTCATTTGATTAGTCAGTAATTCTTTTTATTATCTTTGTTTTTCCTTTTTGCTAATGACTAATTATAATGAAAACTTGCTTGATGATTGCATGCCTTTTTCTACCTCCTTCGAAGTGTTGCATTTCGTGGTGAATAAAATGGTGTTGAGAATGTGAATGGGGATGAGACTATTGTGAGTTAAGATTGGCTTATGGACTTTAGTCTAAGACTTGCCAATGAAGTGGCTCAAAAGCATGTCACGACCTAAGCCTAGGGCCTAGACGTGACTGACGAATGGGGAACCTGAAGGAACCTCAACAAGCCTCATAGTATATCATTAACATCCTTGGTCACGATAACATAATAAGACATACATAATAAAAGTAAGGGCAAGAGGGACTAAGGGAGAACTTGTCGTAATATAGAGTCAAAAGATATATAAATCAACTCATAGCATAAATACATAGGTTTGTCCAAAAACACCTCTATTACATAGATAATGGCGGGGGCCAAGACATACAACTGGGCTTACCCTCAAAGTCATAAGTATACAATTAAGTTACGAGAGTCTTGATACGTAGTGTAAGAGAATGGTCCTTGTCCCCGGAATGGAGGACTCACAAAGGCTAACTTGAACAATCTATCTAGCCACAAGAAGAATCACTAGGAGCTCTGGTCCCTACATGAGGCAAGAGTATGTGTTAGTACATTTGAATGTACTAAGTATGTGAGATGCAATGCAATAATAGATAGATATCACAATCCAAAATGCAAGACGATAGGCAATAGACATAGTATAACAATATGACATGTATGATCAATTCATAAGTAAAGCATACTAAGTAAATCATGCTCATATAGAATATCATATGTGAAGATAAGACCAAGAGAGCTCTCAAAGGTACAAACCCCTAGGTAGGTTGGTCATGATTGCACCCATCACCCTACTGAATGAGAAAGAAACCCCTCATTTAGGTTGGTGATGATTGCACCCATCACCCTACTGAATTTGTATAAAACCCATTTGGTTGGTGATGATCATACCCATCACCATAGTTAATGAGTATAAACCCCCATTCGGTTGGTGATGATCATACCTATGACCCTAGTGAATGAGTATAAACCCCGATCCAATTACCCGGCTCTTTTCCCTAGGTTGGGCATGGTCTATGCAACACTTTATATAAGATTCATCATAAGCTCTAATGCAATACCTCGTATAGGGATAATCATGTTCTTAAGCTCATTTCATCATCATTTCATCATCATATTATCATCATAACATCACTCATATCATATCTTATGCTTTGGACCTTCAATTCCTTAAGAAACTATAACCGGACATTTTATCAAATACCTTAGGGGTGTGTAATTGGGACAAAAGAGAATGCAATTTAGAGATAAAATCATGAAAGAAAATCAGTGGAAAAACATTATATCAAAACCTTGCACACCCCGAAGACATTCATATCAAAACCCCTCATCAAATCTAACATTAGATCCAAGATTTGAAGCTCAAAACATGCTAAAACCACCATACTTTCATAAACTAAAATCACTGTGCAATAAATTTCTCAATATTCAAGACTCATATGTAAAACCACTTTAAATCATGCAATATTAGGTAAAAGAGGGTTTAGGCACCATGGATGGAAGGATCCAATGGTTCAAAACCACATACCTTAGCTTTTGCGAAGTTCTTGAAGAAGAATTTAATGTAGATTTGAATCTTAAGTGAGATCCTTGAAGAAATCCTTAAGATTGATCTTGAGTTTGTGACTTGAATTTAGGGTGAATATGAGGCCAAAATGTTTTAGTGAGTTTTGGGGAATGTTTAGGATGATATGAGGGTGAAATAAGGGTAATTATATGTATTTCCAAGTGTGGGAACCCTTAAGCCCAAGACTTACATGTCTTGAACTGAAAAAATGAAAAATGGCACCAAAAACACTGGGGCATCGCGGAGACAAAAACCACATTGGAATCAACATTTTCTGCAATAATAAGGTTTATAAAAATGGGAATAAATCCTTAATCAGAACTCAGAATGAGGTGAAATAAAGTGCGTTCGAAGGATAATCCAAAGTGATTTCAGTTGATAAGTAATGCACCACCTAATTCTTCAAAGTTGACCCTCCTAATTAGCGAATTTTGTAATTTTCGAATTTTGATACGGTTGCTCTAAATTTGCGTTAGACCCATAACACACACAATTTGACCCCTATACAAGAATATGAAGTGGGATTTTGGAAATAGCAAACGGATTTTTAGATATATGGAAAACAAGATTCCAGCCACTTTCGAGGCACGGTTTCGGACAATTTTTGGGGTCGTTTCAATATTTCCCCCTTGGGAACATTCATCCTCGAATGTCGATGAGACATACAAGAGAATAATAATCATGAACAAATCCGCCCCATTCAATATTGCGTTTAAAACACTATTTTCAAAATCTCAATATAAGTTTAAAATCATGATAAACTTGCCAACTTAAACATGAATTCATATGAATGACATAGGGGCTGAAATACAAGACTTGAAATCACAAAAGGGACTTGACGTGATATTATAAGCTTGAATAGAGTGAAAGAGATATGGATATTTCTCCTGCATGCCCACTCCAGCTCCCCGATAGACGCATACGAATGGACGACTCTTCCCAAAGGGCCTTGAAGGACATTACATCATTATCAATCAACTTCTCTACTCATCCATCCAACAAACCCACCGGGACATTCTCCTAAGAAAACTTACCCTCCTTAACACCCACAACCTTAAAGTGTTCTATAACACTAAAGTTATCAACACATCGCATCCACTTAGAAGCATGAAGTACCGGACAAACCATATCTACATCCATAGGCAGTTCCCAAACTTATGCAACCTTACTAACCTCCCTCTACACTCTATGAGGACTCATAATCCTCAACTCAACAGTCAAACTTAAACACACCTAACCAACTTGGTACCATAACTACCATTTCCCCCATTTGAGACAACCTCCATTCTATCATCTTTTCACCCAAAACTTCCAACTCTAATAAGGCGGAAACAAGGCCTTTCCTAATATAGTCCTCTAATCCAAAGAAGATTTAGAAACATTAAGAACCCTATACTACCATTCTCAACTTCCTTCAACCTAACTCCCTATCTAGTCAACCGATGGACTCTACTAGGCATCTCTTTACCACCATTATCCACACACACTAGCCTATCTGGAGCATCGACCACAACACTAGCCTTATCGAAAAAATGAATGCACACTCATACCATAATCCCTAAGGAGTTCTAACACCCTTCTTGCTATCCACAATGCACACCTATCCTATTTGGCAAACAACCTCTCATCCTCTAAGACTTGCTACACTACCCCAAAATAATTCACAAGCTCTAAACAAATCAATACTTCATTACTAGAAATCACAACCAAACATGTCAAGGTAGGGTGTTAAGACCCTATTCTAAGGACCCATAATCATAACCAATGTATAAATCAACCAACCAACTCCACCGATACTAATAATTCTCACTTGGGGACAAAGCTCAACCAAACATCAATCTTACTGAAGCGACTGACCCTTTGTAATTGACCACATAGATCAACTATCCTATGACAACCTTAAGGGTTCTATGCTTATTGGAATCATGCTATGCAAGTAGCTCAAACTACCCCAAGACCCTCAACACAACAAGCTAAGTTGTGGTCATCCCACAGGAATACTTATAATATGCATGCACATACTTTCAGAGAGGCAATAGTCATTTTCAAAATCATTTCAATGCACCATTGGGCATAAAAGCCAAACACTATTCATAATAATTCATACTTAGGCTCAAATGCCAAAATCATAATTTCATAATCATAATACTCATGCATAGGAATAGCCCATTCATACAAAATGGTGCAAGCACCCAAAATGCTTAAAGAGCCAAAATCAAAGACATATTTGTGATCACCATATTGTCATGACCAAGCTTTTATCAAAATCATACCAAAAAATGAAATTGGGCTTACCCATAACATAATTTTTCAAAATAATCTATGTACATGAATGCATATGCTATGAACAATGAGAAAAATGACATGGGTAATTAATACTCCATTGAAAAATCAATATTTATAATATGAAGTTGAAGTAATAGCATAATTAGTTCCATATTTAAATCCATAGTATTATCTCTCATGCGTAAATGATTTCAAAAGGGGAACATGTATACTTATAACTTCATAAACCCAAAGTAAATTCTCATATAATGATTTAAATCATATTAAAATCATCAAATAGACACTACCACGCATCAATAGAATTTTAGGAATCATTATATTCAAATCCCAAATAAAAATAAGTAACATCCATGTAGGTTTCTTGAAAATGAATTTTGAAAAGGGCTTAATTTCATACTTGCATAATCATAGATAATTTCATGAATTCATAACATACTTGATAGCTTATATTCATCAGGAAGTCACTTGACTCGTAAAATATGCACATATCTTCAGAATTCTTAACTTAGCCTTTCATCAAACACTTGATGGGCACATATGAGGACATGTTCAAATCATGCAAATTGCAAGAGTATAGATCATGAAATAGTGAAATTAATGCATCTTAAAATCATGTAAATTGGCCCACCAACATCATGATAAAATTCCATCATGGGTAACTTGTAAATCATACTAAAACTTCACAATAGTTCATAGATTTCATAGCTTGAATCACGTATAGTCTTAACAGACAAAGATCACTTCATAATATAAGCTCAAAAATAGATATTTATGTATAATTAACAATATTAGACAATACCCCAACATGTTTCATGCTCATATTTCATAATAATAGATACCCATAAGAAATACATCTTGAAATCATGCAATTTTCATAAAAAGGAAGATT
>JAOTQR010043423.1:0-15153 GCA_025774065.1 Solanum ossicruentum | reverse complement strand
AAGTGAGGATGAAGGTAGGTGATATCCCTAGGTATCTTTTCGGATTAGGAGTGAGCATTATTAGTATTGATGGAGTTTATTGGTTGACTTATGCATCGGTAATGATTGTGGGTTTCTTGAATAGGGTCTTGAAACCCTACAATGGCATGTTTGTGGTGATTTCTTGTAATGAAGTATTGATTTATTTAGAGCTTGTGAGTCATTTGGGGGTAGTGTTGCAAGTCTTCGAGGATGAGAGGTTGTTTCCTAATGTGGTAAGTGTCATTGTGGGTAGCAAGAAGGTGGTTAGATGTCTTTAAGAATTATGATGTGAGTGTGCGTTAGTTTTTTTCGGTAAGGATAGTGAAACGGTTAGTACTCTAGGTATCCTAGCATATGTCATTGATGGTGGCAAGGAGGAGACTAGTAGATTCCATAGGTTGGCTAGATAGGGAGTTAGGTTGAAGGAAGTTGAGAATGATAGTATAGGGTTCTTGATGCTTCCAAATCTTCTTAGGATAAGAGGACTAGATTAGGTAAGGCCCTGAGTCCATCTTATTAGAGTTGGAAGTCTTGGGTGAGAAGATGATAGGGTGGAGGATGTCCCCCAAAGGGAGATGGTGGTTATGGTACCATGTGAGTTAGGTGTATTTAAGATTGACAATTGAGTTGAGTATTGTGAGTCCTTATAGAGTGTAGAGGGAGGTTGGTAAAGTTGCTTAAATTTAGGGATTTCCATTGGGTGTGATATGGTTAATCCGGTTTGTCATGCTTCTTGGTGGATGTGATGTGTTAATGATTTTAGTGTTATAGAACACTTTGAGGTTGTGTGTGTTAAGGAGGTTAATATGACTTAAGAGAAGGTCCTGGTGGAGGTGCTGGATGGATGAGTGGAGAAGTGGATTGATAGTAATGTAGTGTTCTTCAAGGCACTTTGGGAAGAGTCATCTATTCGTATGTGTCTCTCGGGGAGCCTGAGCAGGCATGGAGGAGCAATATCCATATCTCTTTCATTCTATTCAATCTTACGATAACACGCTAAGTCCTTTTATGATTTCAAGTCTTACATTTCAGCCCCTATGTCATTCATATGCATTTAAGTTCAAGTTGGTAAGTTTATGATGATTTTACACTTATGTTAAGATTTTGAAAATGGTGTTTTAAATGTAATGTTGCATTCATGTTAGGACTGATTTGTTCATGATTACTCGTCTTATACATCTCTTCTACATTCAGGGACGAATGTTTCCAAGGGGCAGATATTGAAATGATCCAAAAAAAGTGCTCAAAAACGTGCCTTGAAAGTTCCCGGAATCTTGTTTTCTATATATCTAAAAATCCATTTGTTATTTTGAAAATGCTACTTCACATTCTTTTTTAGGGGACAAATTTAGTGGGAAAAGGGTTTAACTCGAATTTTACAGCAACCGTATCAAAATTCAAAAATCCCAAACTATGCTATTTAGGAGGGTCCACTTTGAAGGGGCATATCTCTTAGCACACAAAGAACTGGGTGGCCCAGGACATACCAACTGAAAGCCCTTGAATTAGCTTTACAATACACTTGTTTACCTTAATTCTGAGTTTCGATGAAGGATTTATGCCCATTTTCGTAAAACTCGCCCGTGCAGAAAATGCAATTTCCAGTGAGCAGTCATTAGAGTCCTATTTACTCTTGACTTGGGTCCAAGACTTTTAAGTCTTTGGCCTAAGGGTTCCCACAGTTGAAAATACATATATATAGCCTTATTTCACCCTCATATCATCCTAAACATTCCTCAAAACTCACTCAAACATTTAGGCTCATATTTCACCCTAAATTCAAGTCTCAAACTCAAGATCAATCTTAAGGATTTCTTCAAGGATTTCACTCAAGTTTCAAGTCTTAATTAAAGTCTTCTTCAAGAATCTCTCCAAAGCTAAGGTATGCGGTGTTGAACCATTGGGTCCTTCTACCCATTGGACCTAAACCCTCTTTTAATTAATATTGCATAATATAAAGTTTATTTTACATATGGGTCTTGTATGTTGAGAAATTTACTGCATAGTGATTTTAGTTCATGAAAGTATGGTTGTTTTCGAATGTTTTGAGCTTCAAATCTTGGATCTAATGCTAGAATTGATGAGGGGTTTTGATGTGAATGTCTTAGGGGTGTTACAAGGTGTTGATTAAGCCTTTTACCACTGATTTTCCTCGATGATTTCATCTCAAAATTGCATGCTATTTTACCCCCATTACACACCCCCAAGGTGTTTGATAAAATGTCCGGTTATGTTTTCTAGAGAAATTGAAGGTCCAAAGCATGAGATATGATATGAATGATGTTATGATGATGAAATAAGCTTATGTAAATGATTATTCCTACATGAGGTATTGCATTAGAGCTTATGATGAATCCTAAATAATGTGTTACACTAGACCATGTCCAATATTTGGGGGATAGAGCCCGCTTACCATGTGAGGGGTTTATACCTCGCCACCTAGGTGATTAGGATGTTCACAACATCAACCATGTGAGGGGTTAGTATTTCACCACCTAGGATGATTGGGGTGTGACCATCATCAACCGAGTTGGGGGTTTGTACTCATTAACCATGTGAGGGGTTTATACTTTACCACCTAGTATGACTAGGGTGTGACCAATATCAACCATGTGAGGGATTTATACCTCACAACCTAGGATTATTGGGGTGTGACCATCGTCAACCAACCAAGGTTGGAAAGCTAGTTTAGTCTCTTCTTTACATATGATATCTTATATGAGCATGATTTGCTTAAGCATGTTTTACTTATGCATTGATCATACATGTCATATTATTATACTATGCCTATCCCCTATCGTTATGCATTTTGGATTATAATGCCTATCTATTATTGTATTGCATTCCATATACTTAGTACATTCAAATGTACTAATACATACTCTTGCCTACATGATATCACCATGTAGGGACCAAAGCTCCTATTGAGTCTTCTTGTGGCTAGATGGATTGTTCAAGTTAGCCTTTAGTGAGTCTTCCATTCTGGGGATAAGGACTATTCTCTCACACTATGTATTAAGATTCTTTTTACTTTATCACTTAGTTATGACTATGAAGTTAAGACTGGTTGTGTGTCTTGGCCCCCGTATCATTATCTATGTAGTAGAGGTGTTGTTGGACAAAGCTATGTATTTATTCCATGAGTTAATTCTATTATCTCTTGACTCTATGTTATGACAAGTTCTCCCTTAGTCCCTTTTTCCCTTATTTCAATTCTTCAAATGTCATTTACTTGTTTCACGTCCAAGGATGCATAATGATATACTATGAGGCTTGCTTGGGGTTCCTTCGGGTTCTCCATTCGTCGGTCATGTCTTGGCCCTAGGATTGGGTCGTTATAATTCTAGCATCAGTATGGCCCTTTTTGAGGCTCTCTGTGGTATATGTTGTATATCACCAGTTGTGTGGTTTGAGGTTAGAGAGTTGGCTTTGTTATGACAAGGTCTGGTTATGGAGGCTCTTGAGAAGGTTAGGATGATTAGACATAGGTTGAAGATGGCCCAAAGTCGTCAAAATCCCTATGATGGTTTGAGAAGAAGGGACCTTGAATTTAAATTGCTGATTGGTTCTATTTGAAGGTGTCACCTATGAAGAGTGTGGTTTGTTTCGCTAAGAAGGGCAAGTTGAGCCCAAGATATGTGAGTCCTTATAGTGTAATGAGTAGGATTGACAAGGTAGCTTATGAGTTGGAGTTACCTAGCGAGATGGATTTTGTTCATTTGGTTTTTAATGTATCCATGTTTAGGAAATATGTGGGTGATTTGAATGCTATTATTCTATTAGATGTTGTTGGTATAGTTGAAGATAACTGTACTTATGAAGAAGTTCCAGTGGGGATCTTAGATAGGTAAGTGAAGAGGCTAAGGAACAAAGATGTAGCTTCTGTTAAGGTCCTTTGGAGGAATCAACAAGTCGAAAGTGCTGCATGGGCGGCCGAAGCGGACATGCAAAGATGATATCCTTATCTTGTGTATTCTACTTAATCCTAAAGTACTAATTATAAGTCCCCTATTTGATTTTATATCTAAGTTAAGCCCATGACATTTGTATGCATTCATCTTTAGGTTGACAAGTTCATGATGATATTACACTTATGTTGAGATTTTTGAAAAGATGTTTAAGTGCATTGTTGCATCCTTATGTGGGCTGAAATTATCATGTTTATGTCTCTCATATACATTTCTTTTACATTTGGGAATGATTGTTCCCAAGGGGAAGATATTGAAATGACCCCAAAAAGTGCCTAAAAAAGTCCTTAGAAGTGCCCAAAATCGTAATTTTTATATATCTAAAAATCTGTGCATGATATTGAAAATCTAACTTCTTATTCTTTTTCAGGGGGAAAAATTAAGCGAAAAATGGGTCTAGCACTGATTCAAGAGTAACCATAGCAAAATTTGAAAATCACAACAATGCGATTTCCAGAGAGCTAGTGCACCCCTGGCGCGACGCACTTTGGGCACGTCAGTGTGTATTTTTGTGCCAGTCTTTTAGACTTCGGTCCAAGTCTTTTGGGTCTTGGTTCTAAGCTTTCCAATGCATGAAAATACCTATTCTTAGTCATATTTCACCCTCATATCATACAAGACATTCCGAAATACTCTCTCAAATACTTATACAATATTTCACCTCAAAATTCAAGTGTCCAAATCCCTTTCGGATATCATGGAATTCACCAAGCTTCATGTCTCCTTTCAAAACTTCTTCAAGGAATTCCTCAAAGTCAAGATATGTGGGTTTCAACTAATATATCCTTTCATCCATGGTTTCCAAGCTTCCTTTCCACCTAAATTATATGATTTAAAGTTGATTTACTTACGGATCTTACTTATAGTGAATTTTACTACACACTATGTTGGGGTTTCTTGAAATTGTGATTGTTTTAGCATGTTTTGAGCTATGAATCTAAGACTACTGTGGGAGTTTATGAAGAATTTTGATGTATATTGCTTGAGGGTGTTACTAAGTATCTATTGATGGTTTTACGCTGAATTATCTAGCATGATTCCTCTTTTGAATTGCATGGTTTTGCACTAGCTCTACACATCCGCCAAATGTTTGATAAAATGTCTAGTTATGATTTCTTGAGGAATTGAATTTCTAATGTATGTTTTATGAGTTGAATAACTTTATGACGATGAAAAGAATGTAAACATATGATTTCTCCTATATAGTATTGGAAATTGACCATGCCCTGCTTGGGGGATTAAGAGCCCGGTTAACCATGTCGAGGGGTTTTATACCTTGTTAACTGGGTTGAGGGGTTTGTACCTCAATTAGTAGGGATGGTAAGGTGCGACGATCCACCAACCAATCAAGGGATTTATACCTTGATAAACTATGAACTCTATAATGATGGTCTTTTCTTGCAGATGTATTATGTTCTATGTAAGCATTATTTACTTTAAGCATCTTCCATGCATGCCATATTGTTATATCCTACTCATTGCCTATGCTTATGCATTTCAATTATGTTGCTTATCTTTGTTGTATTGCATGCTTAGTACGTTATAACGCAATAACGCATACTCTACGCCTATATAATTTTGCCATGTATGAACCAGAGCCCCACTTGAGCATCTTCTTCCACGTGGCTAGTACGAATTTTCTCAAGCTAGTTGGTGAGTCCTCCATTCAATGTACCATTTCTATGGTCTTATGCTATATATTAAGACTATTTTTCTTTTATGTTTGTATTGACTATGAGGGTGAGCCCGATTGCTTGTCTTGGTCCCCACTCTTATCTATGTAGTACAGGTATTGTTAGATATGTTATGTATTGAGCCTTGACTCTCTCACATTGATGCTTATGTTATGAAAGTATCCCTTTAGTTCTTTTTCCCTTATCTCTACTTTTACTATGTTTTTTAATTGTTTCCGCAACCAAGAATGTATAATAATATGTTAAGAGGCATGTTTGGGGCTCTTTTAGGTTCCCCATTTCCCATGTCACGTCTAAGCCCTAGGCTTAGGTCATGTCAGGTGGCACATGATGACTTTCCCTAAGTCCCTACTCCCTATAGAGTGCATTCGATCATACATTCCCCTTAGTCTATGTATGTCTTGATAAGATTGTATGATGGAACTCTTTGCCCCTTATTCCCATAACAAGCATCCTAAGTCCCAAATCCCCTTATTTTAATTGAGTGATATATGACTTATGTTTCTTTAACTAAGAATGTGCTTACGTATGCTATAAGATGTTTTAATGGTACCACCGGGTTCCCTATTTGCCATGTCACACCTAGGCCTACTCTTGGGTCGTGACAGTTGCAAACTTAGATTATTGTTTAGATCTTTAAATACTGCATGAAAATAAGTATTCAAAGTGGAAGGATTATGTAATAGTCATAGGTATTGCGTATTGGGTTTAATGTAGTAATAAGATTCAATTGATTGTGGTTTTGGATCATTTAGCTATTAATTTGCATTGATTCTCTCGACTCTTATATGAATTGTATGTGATGTCTTAATCGATTCACATCAATACACTACCTTAACTTAATTGTATTTGTGGTTACTAGCTTTCTAGTGTACCCACAAGCAAATTAACCTCTAGATTCAATAGTCATGATCCACTTGTTATATTTGACATTTCTTCATTCATTAATTACAATTTTATTTTCATACATCTAATTAGTAATAAATTAGTTTAATTCAAATCAATTTTCAAAGCAATTACAATCAACCAGTATAAGTAATAACTTCAAAGTTTAAAGTGGATAATTCCAGTTCCTATGGGATTGACGCTGACTCTTTACAGTTTTGTGTATATTGACAATGACCAATTATTCTTTCAAATATTGGATAATAGTTAGGGTAAGATTAAAAATTGCACCTTTGCTAGAGATTGGCAGTTGATTCTTTCATTAAAGTGTAATTTGAATTTATTTTTAGTAATTATTCCCTTTAATTTTCATTCGTTGTTTTTGATGATCTCTTTAGGTAAAAATATGAGTGCAAGGTGATATTGCCAGTCATCTTTGGATGATTAATGATGGGTATCAAAATGGAGAGCCACAAGCTGTGAATAAGATGAGAGCAGGTGCAATCCACCTGCCACCAATAGGCGGTAATTCCAACTTCCATGTGATGAGCCCAATGTTTCAACTTCTACAAATTAAAGGTTTGTTTGGAGGATTAGCTCATAAAGACCCTCATGAGAATTTGAGAAACTTTCTAGATATGTGTGAGTTGTTTAGCTTCTGTGGCATCACACAAGAGACCGCAAGGTTACGAGCTTTCCCTTTTATCTAATTGATGAAGTATCTCATTTGTTGGTGGAACTCCATCATGATTGTATTGCCTCTTTGGAAGAGTTTGCTGATGCATTTCTTGAATGATTCTTTTCAACATCCAAAATGCTCCAATTTAATGATGATATTATGAATCATAAAAGTCGTGATGATGATCTTGTGCATGAAACTTGACTCTATTTTGAAAAGACTTTCCTGCATTGTCACATGGTCTCCTAGATAAGTTGCTATTTGAAAATATTTTATTAGAGTCTTAATAATGCTAACAAAGCAGTGATTGACTAACTTATGGGTTGTAGTATTATGAGATAGCGATTTGTGGTAGTTCAGCTTTGCTACATCAAATGGAAAAAATAAATCGAGCATAGCATATAAGGTGGGAGAGAAGACAAAGCTATTTTAGCATCTTCAGTTGTGACCAAAGAAATGTTCAAAAAAGATCTACAACATGATGAAAATATGGATCGAATGCTAAGCCAACTTTATCTATTACTAATTATGTGATGGGACCTCATCTATGAGGTAGCCATAAAAATATGAATGTTGTAAGTGTTGTGGTGAATCATGAGGATGGTAATTTTGAGGTACTCTACAACAAAGAACTTCAACATGTCAACAATCAAATAGTGTGTTCTCTATCGGCCTTAAAAAGGCAAGCTGGGAATCAAGTTTGGATGAATGAGAAGATGGTAATTGGGGGATAGATGTTGGTGTGATCATGAGTTTGATAAAGAGAAATATATTCCACCTCATTACCAGACAAAGATGAAGGATCCTATTGCTCATCTAGAAAATTATCCAATCAAGGATATTCTTTCTAGAATTCTCGACAATATTGAGGGGACTAACAAAGTGATAAAGGAAAATCCAATATTTTGGCTTTAAACTAAACCATGACGTCTCTCTCGGCTTCCATCAAGCAATTGGAGACCAAATTGAGTAACATTTCAGCCCACTTGAATCCTCATCAAAAAGGGCATTTGCCTAGTTATACAATGGCTAATTCAAAGAATGGCACTAGGAATGGTAAAATAGTTAGGATGCGTGTCCTGTAGTTGAGGTAGTTGTGGGTGATAACACTAAAACTCTGACTATTGGTGATGAAATCAATAATGATGAGGTTGAAAAGGTGCAAAAAGATGTTACTCCTACCCTTGCAACCCCAAGAGTGATTGTGATCACAAAAAGGAGAAGGGGTCTACATGTTATAGCAAAACTACCTCCCCTCCCCCCCCCTTTCCCCCATGATGTCCAAAAGTTGAGTGCCCAAAGGTGAAAATCCACCATTTCCATAAAGGTTGAAGATGGTTAATGAGGATGGAAATTTTCAAAATTATTATCTATGTTGAAGATCTTAGAGATCAATATCCCCTTGGTAGATGCATTTTTTGAGATGCCACGTTATGCAAAATTCATGGCACTGCTAGTCACCAAAAAGCATAATCTTGAATTTGAGACTATTGAAGTTTCCCATCATTGAAGTGCAGTAATGTCAAGTAATTTAGTTGCCAAAAAAGACCTTGATGCATTCACTATCCCTTGCACTATTGGTGTCTACCAATTTTGCAAGGGCATTATGCTATCTAGGAGCAATTATTAACATGGCCCTTTGCAATCCTTCACCAATAACTATGTCGCGCTTGATGGCAGATCATTCTATTAAGAAGCTAGTGGGTATTTTACATTATTCACTAGTGAAAGTGGACAAATTTATATTTTCGGTCAATTTAGTTATACTTGATTGTGAGCTTGATATTGAAATCCCAATTATTTGGAAGGCCATTTCTATCCACCAGAAGATATTTAGTTGATGTTAAATTTGGTGAGTTGAAGTTCTAAGTCAATGATGAAGAAGTCACATTTATTGTTTGTAAAGCCATGAAGAAACCAAAAGAATGGTAGGTTGTTTTTTATCTTTATGTGGCTGAAAATATGGTTTGTAATGTTAAAGAAGTGATGAGTCTCAGTGAATCTATTACAGCTATGTTGTTGAGCTTTCAGTATGATACTGTTGTTGATTATAGTGAGTTAGTGGCAGCCCTTAATGGGGCAGGAGCATGTTCTTATTCCAAAAATCCAAAGAAGTTAGATCTTGATTTGAAGAATAAGGAAACATCACTGGCAAAGCCCTCAGTTGAAGAGCCTCCAAAGCTTGAGCTTAAGGCACTTCTTCTCATTTTTTAATATGTGTTCCTTGGTATTGGTGAAATGCTACTGGTGATTTGTAAAGCCAACTTATTGGATCACCAAGTGGTGACATTGGTAAGTGTTTTGATAATGTTCGTCAAGGCAATTAGAAGGATAATAGTTGATATCATTGAAATTCCTCTAGGGATTTTCTATCAAAAAATTAATTTTATCTACTATTGCATGCTTACTATTAAGAACCAAAGATTCCTCAAACCTACAATGCAAGAGGTTTTCATGAAGGAAATAATCAAGTGGTTGGATGCTGGATTTCTTTATCCCATTTCGGATAGTAAGTGGGTGAGTCTTATGTAATGTGCACCAAAGAAAGGATGTGATTATGGTGAAGAATGAAAAAAAGTAAGTTATTTCTACAAGACCAGTGATGGGGTGGTGAGTTTGCGTGGATTATTAATATTTGAATTCATGGAGTGAAAGATCACTTTCCCATGCCATTAATTAATCAAATGTTAAACTGACTTGCTGCTAGAGATTGGTATTGTTTCTTGGATGGATATTTCATGTACAACCAAGTTTCCATTGCCCCTGAAGATCAAGAGAAGACTACTTTCATATGTCCTTATGGCACGTTTGCTTTTAAAAGAATGCCATTTAGATTATGTAGCGTACCGGCTACACTGATTACTTTTCAAAGGTATATGCTTTCTCTTTTTGCTGATATCGTTGAGAATTTGATAGAAGTCTTCATGGATGATTTTTTTAGTTGTTTGTAACATTTGAAGGTTGTCTAATTAAATTGGGGAGAATGTTGCAGTTGTGTGTGGAAGCTAATTTGGTTTTGAATTGGTAAAAATGTCATTTTAAGGTGATGAAAGGAATTGTTCTTAGGCACAAAAATTTTGGAGAGTGGCATATAAGTGGACCAAGCACAAGTTGATGTCATTAAAAAACTTCCCCGTCCCATCTCAGTCAAGGAAGTGAGGAGTTTTCTTGGGCATCCCAATTTTGTAGAAGATTCAAAAAAGATTTTACCAAAATTGCTAATCTCTTGTGTAAGCACCTTGAGAAAGATTATCCATTTGATTTCAATCAATCATGTTTGAAAGCCTTTGATGATTTGAAAGAGGTTTGTGACAGTCCCAGTTATTGTTGCCTCATATTAGAATCTCCCATTTAAAGTTATGTATGATACTAGTAGGTGTACTTTAAGTGTGGTACTCAATAAAAGGAAAGATAAAATATTCTATTAAATTTATTATGCATCCAAGACACTGAACATTGCCTAGAAAAATTACACCGTAATGGAACAAGAACTTCTTGCAGTTGTCTACGCATTTGAAACTTTTTTGGCATCTCTCCTCTGGTCTAGGTTACAGTTCACACTGATCATGTTATTTTGAGGTATTTAATGGCTAAGAAAAAAGCCAATCCAAGGTTGATTCGATGGATTCTATTACTTAAATAATTCAATTTCGAGCTGAAAGATCGAAAGGGGTGAAAAAACTAAGTGACTAATGATATGCCGTCAAAATACAACATATTTAATGCCTAAACCCTAGGATTTTCTATGTTATTAATGTGACTTTTTTATGGGTTTCATGTGTTTTTGTGTTTGTTTTTTTAGAAAATATAGGTTGGCCTAATTTTAGGAAAGTTGTAGATTTTGTTGATTTTGAAGTACTATGCACCCCATTTCGAGTCTTAGCCTAAGCTATGAGTCATAGAGGCTGTTTATAGCACTTAACAATGTTAAAAAAAATATCTACAAATTTGATGTTCATCCATCAAGCTCAAGGTATGAGTCGTACTCCTCTTTACGACTCGTAAAAGGAGGCCTCGTAGCAATTAACAGTGTTGGTTAAAATTGAACCAAGAAATGCAAGAGTGGACTATGAGAAGGCACAACAAGTTGTAAATCACACTATGACTCATAGAGGTGGATCATAGCAGTGAAGTCCAAAATACCAAGTGCTGACCACAAAAGCCCGATTACAGCTCGTAGGTCACCCTACGAGTCCTAACTATGTAACATAGCAGACGCTAACCAGATTTTCTAATTATTTTAAGAAACTTTTTGTAAATACTACAATATTATGTGTTAGGATTTTAGGAGAAGCTTTTCACTAGTCTTTGAATATTATTCACAACATTGAAGTTCATAGAGAGGTTTAAAGAGTAGAATTTTAGGGTTTTACTTTGAGACTCAAATTGAGGGATTTAGATTCACTTATGGATTACTATTATCATTCAAGCTTGAGATTCTAATAGGAAAAATGGTTTCACTGTTCTTTAATTTGCTTAGGCCAGAAATCATCCATGTCTTCTTATTTCATGTTGACTTGTCTGTCCAATCCATGAGTAGCTAAACCCACAACTTGGGATTGTGGGAACCATGATTAGCTAGGTATTTGCACTTCTTTATTTAGGTATTTGCACTTCTTTAGTTAGGTATTTACATGTATTATTCATTTTTGCTTCATTTTGCTTGTTGTTTAATAGTGGCCAACATTGAACCCTGCCTAGTGTCATGATCCCGATCCAAGTAGTGATGAATAGGAAAATAAAATGGGTAACAAAATTTGATTGCTATGTTTTCATCTAATCACCGAACCCATTCAAGGAGAGGTTTACTGCAATAATGGGTAATGGTTTGTTTGGCACACTATGGTAACTGGCCAAGTGCCATAGTGAATTTGACCTTCGCCTTTGCCCAAGGGTTGGAAGAACTTAAGTTACCATACTACATGCGATGTCCTATTTTAGGTTATGTGATCCGAGGTATCTAAGTTAGTGAATCATGGGGAATGCAATTTTTGAAGTTGCTCTCCAATTTATTTATCTCTACGTGTTATTAGTATAGTTTTATTTAATACCAATCTTTACAAAACCCCCCTTCTTTTGGGATTTGAGTTATTTAATGCTTGAATTGATTGTTAATGAATCAAAGTTACAAAGCCATGTATTCTATTCAGATTCGACCCTAACCATGGTTAGATTTTATATTTGACAACGATCGGTTTATCCTCAAAGTGAGAGGTACTATTTGAGTGTTATCAAAATTAGTGGCGTTGTTGCTAGGGAATACAACTAGGTTTTGACTTGATTTTAGTAGTAGTCAATTCAAGTGTTGATTTCTTAATTCTCTTGTACTTTACTTCTATTTTTTATTTTGTTGGGTAGTTTTATTTGCAGGGTACACTAGACATACCCAACACAAGGATTGAACAGGCTATCCGACAAATGGCTGAAGAAAAGTTACTTATCACCAGTGATCTTCTCCAATCATTACAGAGACGTGCTCTATTTAGCCATCTCCCGTTAGAGGATCCGCGTATTCATTTCCAAAACTTTGCATGCGTGTGTATGGAGGTGATGGGAACACAACACCCTTGTATAGATGTTGTTCAACTTCATTTCTTCCCAATAACTCTCATAAAAAATGCTGCAACTTGGTGGGCCCAACTCTCACATGGTGTGTTCACAAACTGGGTGGAGGTTGAAAGAGCTTTCTTAAATAGGTCCCATGTTAGACCAAATAGGTTTAAAATGTGGGATCGAATCATTAGTTTACGGTAATTGCCAAGTGATTCCCTCACTTTGACATGGATTCCATTCAAAAGATACGCAAAAGAAGCCCCAGATCATGGCATTTAATATGCAACCCTAGCGGAAAGCTTTTATCAATCGTTGAGCTCAGATGTCACACCCCAAAGTCCCGTTAGGGCAGACTGACATCCATTGCCGATAAGGCTCGGGAGAACCAACCTATATCTATGCGCTTTGTATACATATTATAAGGAATTTCTATGTTTGACATGCTTTTAGGAAGATAAATGGTAATGACAAGCTAAAAGGAGATGCTTATAGCTAAGTCATTGGGGCCATGGCGTTTAAAACACGAGACATGACCACACTTTAATTTACATAGTCTACAAAGCCTCTAGTCCAGAGAAAGTATCTGCTAATATTCGGGACAGGCCTGTCTGAATTAACTATGTAATGCAAACATATAAATTCTAAATACACACAAAGCTCCAGAACAACCTGGAGCTTGGTAACAACAGCTGAATATCCTTTACTCTACTGGGGATATCTACTAGCACTTGTACCTGCAGCATGAAATGCAGGTCCCCCGTAAGGGACGTCAGTACGAGATAATGTACTGAGTATGTAAGGCAGCAAATATTGTATAAGAAAAACTCAAATGGTATAGGATAAGAGACCACCTTTGGTTATTCTTTGGAATCGAGTATCTTATTTTCTTTATATAGCTTTACCTTTACTGTATAATCTATACACATCATGTATTGTAAATGACCAACTAGTCAGTGGTAAACTGTATCGGGATCATTCCTGGCTAGGTTCTTTCTTAACCCCTCGGGCTACCACCCGTGATATAATCGTCCCTGACTAGGTGATGCTTCCATCCCTCGGACTACCACCCATCAAAAACTGTATACTTTATCTTTAAATTACCTTTGAGGTTATTCTTTTGGTGGTCATAATATTGGAGATAATAAGTTGTATTATGTAGCAGGTGACATGTAAATATTTGCACAAGATACTATGGCAATGAAGAGGTTATGTTATATAAACAATGAAATGCGTATGAAATGAAACAAATCATGAAGTTTATTGGCAACAAGAACTCATGTACTAGGTATCCACATATGCATGTGGATTTGAACGTAACTACATATGTGGAAGCATATGAACATGTGATATATTGGAGGTATGGCTGACTTGTCATGTTGGAGTAGATAAATGTCTTTGCTTACCGAAGGATCTATGTTTCATGCCAAGTGATACGAAATCAAGTAGCCTTACATACATCGTTGTATGACCTCGTTACTACCTTGGAGTAGTTGTGGTTTCCCTTGAATATTTAGATGCAGTATATTAATCAATAAGACTAGTATTAGTATCAACACAACACTTCTACGCAGTCCAATATCATAAAAATGATTATCCGGATAGCAAGCTTTCAACTAACAACGCAAAGACGATTCTTTAACCTTTTCACTTATAACCATATTTTCTAACAACTATTCTTATGTACATGTCATGTATATCTATTTTCAAACCCATAACAGTCCTAAAATAGCCTACACAGCAGCACACATAACAATTCTTCACAACATACAAACAAGCGGCATAACATTACATCCTTTCACCACACTTCAACGTCAACAATTCCCAAACTTGATTTAACTTTGCCAAAATTATATCCAACATTTTTAGACATAAAACCAGCCTTAAACTAGTCCAAAAATAGTCCCAATATAGGTGAAAGTTATGGAACAACATATTACAATTTTCAGCTCCCAAGTTTCTTTCAAGAGTAAAATTACAACATTGTAAAATTACTCATCTTCGTGGACTGTAAAATTGGTGAAGTAGCTTAATTACATGACTAACAACAGATATATTGTTAGAACATAAGTTTTACTTCATATTTCATCCAACTAATTAGGAGAAAATCCTCTTGAACAACAAGAAATGTTCATAATAATACTTAGGACACATGTTGTCCAGAATTTCCAGCATAACATAATAGCATATACTTCTTGTTTTACATGAAGAAACTATACTGGAAATATCTATAACTTAAACCATGTTAAGAACATCAATTTAACTTCATAATAAATCCTAAAAACCATATAGAAGTCACCAAAATAAAAGGCAAGTGTGCAGCAACTTTCTGGACACAAGCTGTCCAGAATTTCCA
>JAOTQR010043422.1:0-50235 GCA_025774065.1 Solanum ossicruentum | reverse complement strand
ATGTGGGATGATGACTTATCACCGATGGATTAGGGGCATTAGGGCTATCCCCAAGGGCCTCTCCCTTTCCTTGAACTATGTGCCTAGCATATGTTTCAATCCGAAGAGGGAGTTGTCCCATAAGGAGAAGAAATGATTTGAATTATGACTTCGTAAAAATCCTATTTGAAGAGGGAGTTGTCTCATAAGGAAGGTTACTTCATACGAAGAGAGAGTAGTCCCATAAGGTGAAGTATGGTCTACCCTTGGCAAGTAAATTACCTCTTTACTGATGAGGGGATTTCATCGGGATTCCAAGTAATAGCCCGCTTGGTCTTACTTATGTCAGTTGAGGTCACATCCCCAATATATATATAAACGAGTGCATTATTTGCATTTCATGCATCATGACTTTCATAGCATCTCGTTATATTACATTCTCTGATATTCAACTCTTTCGATATTATGTGCCTTGTCATTTAAGATTGCTATGTAGGTTTTGGTAAGTTACATGCATCGCACCGCGCATCCTTAGTACATTCAAACGTACTAACACATACTTTCTCCTATATGATTTTTACCATGTAGGGACCGAGGACTTTGACTATCCACCGTTCGATGTCTAGCTTAAATTTTGGATTTACTTGTAGTGGTGAGTCCTGTTTTTCAAGGATGCACCACCATCTATCTACCAATGTTACTACTTCTCCTTATGTATTTGAGGGTGAGCCCGGGGTATGTCTTGGCCCTCGATCCATCTGTGTAGAGGCATTGTTGGACACTTTGTAAACCTCTTCACGCTATGTGTTATGTGTTACGGCTAAGTCTATGTTATATGTAGTTATCTTTAAGTACCGATATGTGACTTGCTCTCATGTTGATGGAAAGATCCTATGACCCGAATTTCCTCCATAGCGTGAGTCCTATGTACCCACCCCTTAGTATGTTTGTGCTATGTGTTATGTGAACTCATGCTGACCCTTTCCCTCTAACGCCCCATAACATGAGTCCTAATTTCTTGTCCCTTAGAACTATGTGTTGATTGTTGACTATGCTTTCGAACTGATGATGCAAGTTTTGGTATCTTGAGACTTGTTTGGGGACTCTCGGATTCCCATAAGCCATGTCATATCTAAGCACTAGTTCCAGGTCGTGAAACAGGGCCAATGCAACATCTATCTCAGGGCCAATGCAACAAAGATGCAATGCATGCCAAGTCACAATATCAAGATGTATATGAATAATAGTATGCCTTAGTGGACTCTGGCACTGGTAAATAGATCTCAAGCAATATTATTGTCTCAAAAATATAAATATCTTAGTGGTAAAGATGCAAAATGAGATATACACATGCAAATGCCACAATATAAGTACATATATGCAATATTACATGATAATATACTGTAACATCACACAGTTATGTCAAGTGCATCAACTAGTACCACAAGGCCATCCATAGGCCTCATATCATCACACTCTCATCAATAATTAGAATATCAATGAAACCAGACTTTTCAAGTCCCAAAACATGCTCTATATCTCAACAGTAGCATAATTATCATCAATTTACCACATAACTCTTCCAAATGGTATCACTAGTCTCATATTATCACATTAATATCTAACATACTTAGATTCTAAAGAATTCATCTCAATTTACCAATAGAATTAGAAATTACTTAAATTTCAGCATAATTAGTATCACATTTCTAGCATATCAATCCAATGTCTCATAAATCAATCTATACATCACAATTATCATATAAACATGTCCAATAACTCAAAAAAAAGGTTGGCCTAACCTATCTTAGTGCCAAAACCACAGTCAGACAAGCTTTAAATCAATTCAATCCTCGAAAGGATTCTTGATCGATCAATCGCTATGAAATTAGATACTACAATCAACGGGTGCATTTTGATACTGATATTGAAATGAGTAAGGCTTAGGGACAAAATGGTCAAAATAAGGGCTAATATTTGAAGTTTTCGAATATAGAAGTTGACTATAAAATCAGGTTCTACACAAAAAAAGGAGTCCGTGGGCAAAAATTCCATTAAAATCAAGTTCAAATCGAGTGAGAATCACCATTTAAAGTTTTAAAACCATAGACCAAAAATTCTCAATTTTGGACATTCAAAATCATAAAATTCAAGATAAAAGTCATGGAAATTAATCAAAATAATGTTAGAAACACTAGTCCAAAACAAATCTCTGAAAAGTCTAGTCCAAAATCGCCCTCAAAAGCTTGAAATTAGTAAAAATGAGTTAAAATGGTAATTATGGAAATTTAAGAACTAAAAAAACAAAATACACTCTGTGAACATGGATAAAGATTTGCAAAACTAGAGGAGAAACTGACCTAAGACCTCCGCAAATATGGGGACCAGTCTGCAAATGCCAAATCAGGGGGAGGGATCACTCATACGTACTCCATGAACACAGAGCCTATCCTGCGAACGCGTAGAGAGAGACCTTCACTATACCTCTGCAAATGTGGAGTGCAAATTGTCTACACCTCCGTGAACACGAAGAAGAAGATGTGACTGCACTAGAAACTTTGCACCAACCACACACAAGAATAATCAAAACTCGAAATGGGCACTCAAAACTCATTTAAAATAAAAATTACACAAGCCATATATGTATGTATACAATAAACAACGATTTGGACTCAAAAGAATAATCAAAATTTATTTTCGAGGTCTTCATGACACAATTACCAATGCAAGTCAAACAAACTATTTTAAAATTCTTAATACCAAATCTACCCTCGACAACTTCAAAAATTATGCTGAGACTATTTCTAGCATTAGTTTCACCATCTAAAACTACTAGAACTGTCAGAATTTCAACTCGAGCTTTCGAGCTCCAAATGTTACCCAAAGTCAAACTTCGAAAATGTTTAAAATTACAACTTTAGTCCTAAAAACCTTATTTAACTTAGAGTTTAGTTTTATTATTTCTCGTAGACTAGTTTTGATGTTTCGGAGCTGAGGAAATTGACAGATTTTTTATCTGCCACTTGAAACTCGAAATGGTACAAAACATTTTCAACAACTTACACATCCAAAAATTCCCAAAATCATATTTTCTAACTTTTATAAATCAGGATATCAGTTCCAACAATATAGATAGTTCAAAATAGGTCAAAAGTAACTTGAGGAAGGACAAATAAACTCAAAAATAACGAATTAGGTCATCACAATCTTGCTTTTCTAGCTTTGTGTGACTAGTGTGAATAATGGGAGTCATGCATTGCATTGGTTGCTCATTCAAATAAGTGTTATGGTATGATCCTAGTCATCTATTTATTAATCATTATGTACATAGAGAGAGAGAGAGTGGGAAGATAGTTATCATATTGCTAGTATGACGTTGGTTCAAACTAGATTCACATAGTGCACAATTAAAGGGGTCTTTAACTAGATTTTGATTGGAATTGTTTCATGGCCTAAGCCTAGGGACTAGTTGTAACATGACAAATAAGGGACCCGAATCCACCTCACCCAACCCTCTTATAATTCAGAAAGCATTCGTAGGTTCATAGGCATTTGAATAATAATAAAGAAAAATTTAAAATAGGGAATTATTAGATGTCATGGACATTTCCTTTTCTAGAAGAGATTGTAGAGGCATTTGGTTTGACCTCAAATTTTATGATTCAAGTAGCCATCTTGTCAACATTCATTTCGTCATTATGGTTTTTGGATATGAGAATCCTTGAATGGATTAAGAGGGATATTATAGCCTTAATAAAGGTTTCATTCATGATTAGGGGTCCGGGCTTTGTACCTCCTACTTTTGATATCTATCTTTCTATAATGGAGTAGACATACAAAATCTAGCTATTTGATTACATCATCATTATCTACTGGTATCTGATATTCACGATTTTAGATTTGAGATCAATGATATCTCTTGTAAGGTTTGGCTCTATTGAAGAACCTACAGTAGGCATACTCATCCATGGTTTGAGGTCCACACTTTGTGCTTTCTCTTGATGTCCAGACTCTGTGCTTTCTCCTATTCTGAACTAATGAGTATGACACTTGTTGTACACCTTTGTTCTATGTTGCACGGTCTTGCCTTACTAGCTAGGTTTGGGTTGGTCATATGACACTTGCGGATATATATGGTGGAAAGGTATCATGCTTTGCATAGTAGATTGTTTATTGATTGGTCCCCCAGTAGTATGGGGCGTCAGACAGGGTTCTGCTTATTGATTGTACTGCCGGTAGTATGGGGCTCGATTAGTTATAGTTTGCTCATATTTGCACTTTTTTGTGGTATTCATTATGTTATAAATTATCTCCTCAGTGGTTGAATATGTACACCCTTTATGCTGGGCTGATTTAATCCCTATATTTATAGGTTATTATTACACTCATGGTGCTTTTGGCTACTTGTTCACTTGCTGCATAGATTTTTATCTTTTCTTTCATGCTAGCAGACAATACACCTTCTCCCAAGTACACTTCTTTCCTCCATCTCCTTCATCTTGTGTATCTTTTATATTACTTCTTCTGTTCACTATCCTATTACTTGTGACATACTTGCACTATTTATATTTTATATATTCTTTCTTCATATGTGGAGCTTAGTTGGCCTATGCTTGCTAAGTACCATTTGTTCAGTACTCATGCTACATGTTTGCCCATACAGATCCTAGTACGAGTCTCCGTTATTGACTTTCTTCATGCAGAGAAGGATAAGGATTTTGGAGATTGGGGTCAGGTCTTGGTGTTTAGAGTTGTCGATTTCCATTATGCAGGTTTTAGACTAGTGTGTAAATTGTATTCAAAGACTCTTTAGACTGATACTATATTTTGTAGAAATCTTGCAGTTTTATTTTTTTATTAGATGCTCAATTACCATCTAATGGGGTGGGTTTCTGTTTATTATTTCTTCATTTTGTCCCTTATTTTGACAACTTTTACTTCATATGGTTGTCTTCCAAGGGATAGCTCGTTGCCTAAGGCCCCAGGTTATGGGTCAGGTTACTTACCGATGGGTTGGGTAGGTGCTATCATAGCTTGAGTGGTCAGGCCATGATACTTTGGTATTAAAGCCCTTAGTTGATTGACATAATTGGTATGAGAACAATGCCTAGTAGAGTCATGCAGATCAATGTGAAGACATCCAATTCTATCTTCAGGAGACTATAAGGGCATTTTAAAAAAATTCTGGTTCTTGACTCCTAGTAGTGTACTTTGACTTTGAATAACTTATAAAATTGCTTTCTTAGAATTTACTCTTTTTATATGGATAGTATGAGTTTATTATGTTCACGTCCGAGGCATCAACACATTCGTCTAGAGATACGACAAGTGGATCTCAGGCTAGAGATAGATAAATAGTTCCTTAGAGAGGTTCATCATCTATTTTAGACTACTTTATTACATTTCTTGAGTGGGTCGGACATGCCCCCTCCTTCTTCCCTATGGAGCAGGATTTGATCTAGGGATTTATTAGAGAGTTGGTAGTCGTATGACCCATTTTTCTTTAAGATGTGAGTCATGTGAGGGACGTAAGAAGAATCTTTTTATTTGTAGTATAATGATGTTGGGGTTTTATGCTCACCAATGTTTATGTAATTGTAATAAATATCTTGTGATTTTGGTGATTATCTTATTTGGATTTGTGTATATGTGATCTAGTTTAATAGTGAATTTCTTTTAATAGTGGATGATTTGGTACTTGGATTACTGTTTGTTGAAATAGTAAAGTAGTTCCTCATAGTTTTGAGTATAGCTTTGTTTCCCCGGTGCGGTCCTATTTCTACCTTCCCCCCCATGATTTAGTATAGAAGATTGATGTACTGCTAGCTAGTGTGAAGTTGTTACTTTGAGAATGGTGTGTGTGTAATCCCCCCCAAGTTAGGAAGTTGGAAAGTGCAGAAGAAGTGGAATTAGAAATAAGTAGGTCAAAAGTACGAGCCTCATTTATGGCATGTAGTTCAAGCCACAGGTCATAAAGAGGGCTTATGGATGGGATTAATTAGGATGAATATTTGACCAAGTGTGGGTGTGATGTAGGAGGGGTACTTATAGTTTGTAAAAGAACTATGGAACGTAAAGAGAGGTTCATAGTATGGGGTTTAGGGTTGGTTAAATATGGGTTTCTGAATCTTGATCTACAAATTAACAAGACAAGTCATGGTTTGGTTTATGCTTAGTAAATGGGTCATGGTTAGAGGTCCTGATTTGGAAATTTTATAAGTATTGGAAGCTTCAATGAAAGGTTCTACGACCCGTAAAACAATTTATGAGTCATAAAAAGCACTCATAGATAGGGGTTTTAGAGGCAGTTTTAGAAGGTTCAAAAAATTTAATACGACAAAGTCGCATTATACGACTCGTAGACCATTCTATGACCTGTAAATGAGAGTCATAGTCTAGAAATTTTAACAAAGGGAACTTTTTACCTTTTCCTATATCGTATTTCTTAAACTACGTTGCTTTGGGACATAAATCGACCCATATTAGCCCCCAACCTTCTCAAACACTCTTATTCTCTCCTGCTCCGAATTCTCCAAACTTTCTAAGGAAAAGTTCCCTCCAAGGAAGAAGAAAGGCCAGGGTTTCCAAATGGTTTTCTTTCCCAACCTTTAAGACTTCCCTTAAGGTCTTCAAATTAGTCAAGCGAGTTGATTTGTTAATTTCTTTTATCCAAAAAGTCCTACAATGTCCCTTTGTACCTTTTTCTTTGAGTTATGAGATTTTATGAGATTTATGAGCATATTTTAAATGATGCTATTATGATAGATTTTTAGCTATTTTGGCTTTAATGATACAATGTGATGATGTACTATGAATCCCAATAGTTTTCAAGTTGTATGTCATGATTTCACTATATAGGATTTCTCAATGATAATGTGGGTTGTTTAGACATGGTTTTAAATTGATGAGTTTACTGTGACATTACTAGATACTTTTGAATCATATGTTTTTAAGATTTATATATAATCCCACTGAGGTTAAGATGAGTTCCTACATGATGCTAATGATAAGGGCCATAATGTTTATTATGAAAGTTTATGAATGTCATGAAGGTTATAAGAATGAAAAGATACCCTTTGCTGATGTTTAAGATATGCCCTCAATGTAAAAGATCAATTCTCACTTGAGTGGATCTAAGTTAATGAGCTACTTTTATAATATTAAAAATGGGTTACAAAGTTTACAAATGTTTATGTATATGCCTATGTTATAAGTATTGCATGGGACTTGACTTAGCACTGAATGAGATATTGAGGCGGGGTTCGATAAGGAACCTTAGTAGCAACCTCTTGTCTCATTAACCATGTTCCACCATAGGATCTCTTGTAGGCTAAGACTATTGAATACATAATAGCAAAGTTAATCTAAGATATTCATGCATAAGTTGACGGAGTTCCACCGGGCAAGTGGATTCCCCGTGCTAACATAGGGGCTTATATTGAATTTCATGTAGTAGCTTGAATGGTCTTAAGTGCTAATTACAGTCTTCTCCCACATAGTATTACATATGATGATTATGTGACTTTAAGCATGATTTTAAATGACATATTGATCTTATATTTCATATTGAGCTTTACTCTTTGGTTTACGACTATGCATGATTTGAATGACAATGTTACTATTTCATGTATTGCATTGCCTCTCACATACTTAGTGTATTCCAATGCAGTCATATATTTTTTGCCTACACGATATCACCATGTTGGGACCAACACTCCACCTCTTCACTTGCACATGGCTAGCTTCAGATGATTGAGATTAGCTGATTGGTGAGCACTTTAGTTCGGGAACTACAAATTTTCCTCTTGCTATTGTATATTTGAGACATTTACTTTGAGTTGTATTTTGAAGATTTTTACTTTCTACGATTTATTCTATTGACACGTATGCTTGAGGTGAGCTTTGATTATGTCTTAGCCCCCACCAAGTTCCTTATGTAGGTGGTATGCTTAGATTACATGTGCGGAGTATAAGTTACTTCTTTTCATGGTTTTTATATAATTGATGTCCCTTAGTCCCAATCCCCATTTTCTAAAATTTTGCTTTTATATGTTCAGATATGTATAAATGCTTGATGAATGCGAAGAGGCTTGGATGAAGTGCCTTTGGATTCCTTATTTGTTGCGTTACAAATAGGCCTTAGGCTCGAGTTGTTTCAAACTTGGTATCAGAGTATAAAATTTTGAAATATTATTCTAATTTCCAATATATTGCATCAAGTAGATTCATATTCATGGTTGTAAAGTGCGCCATAAGCATAAATGAGAGGCTTTGAGAAATTTTTGATACTTTCGATTCTCCATGATTCGTATCATGCTTTTAGAAGATGCCTAAGGTTTCCCCCTATCTAAGACATTATCTTTGATATTTTCTAGATCATGCCACCAAGAAGAGCTCCTCTACAAAGGAATGTAAGTGATCATTAAGCCCCATCCATGGCAGAAGAAGAGGGAGTCATACATGCATAGTTCCAAGTCGCCTTCACTATGTTGGTCCAAGGCTTGGGCAACTAAGCCAATTGGGAGGTTGCTCTTCCTCCCCAAGCACCTAGCTTGGCAAGTAGAGTTTGGGATTTCATAGGGATGAACCCACCCTAGTATCATGGGTCAAAAGCTGAAGAGACCCAATAAAGTTCATAGAAGAAGCTTATAGGATTGTGGTTGTCATGGGGGTACCATTGGAATAGAAGGCCAAGGTTATGGCTTACCTACTCTTGGGCATTGCTAAGGTTTTGTATGATCAATGGGTTGAGGAAAGAGGTGAGGGATCAAGATAAATTGAGTGAAAAGAATTCAAGGGTGCATTCTTTAGTAGATTCTTTCGTTGGAGCTAAGGGAGGCCAAGGTGTAATAGCTAATCAATTTGAATCAAGGCCACATGAGTGTGATTGAATACTCCCTCAAGTTCACTAATCTCTCAAAATATATACCATTCATTGTGGACAACCCAAGGGCTTGTATGAGCAAGTCTTCTTCAGAGAATTGGAGTTAGTGTCCGATGAGTGCAAGATGGCCATATTCATGAAAGAAATGGACATTTCCCACCTTATGACATTTATTGAGCAAATGGAGGAGGAGAAATTAAGAGAGTGTGCTGGGGAGTCTAAGAGGGCTCAAGTTGAATGTGATGGATTCTCCCACCAAAGATTTGGTAGCCATGGCAAGTACCAAGGAGGAAAAAGCAAATTGGCCAAGGGTCAAGAAATTTTTCTCCTTACAGGTTCAATAATGACAAAGGGTCCAACCCCAAGCCACAAGGAGGTCCACGTGCTTGAGCCTCCCCAAATTGTGTTAAGTGTGGAAGACTCCATAAAGGAGAATGCTTAGCCAGCTCCAACACATGCTTCAAGTGTGGAAAGCACGGCCACTATCATAGAGAGTAGAAGTGGTGGCGTTAAAACCTTAAGGCCAAGGTGGTCAAACTCAAGGTGCTCCAAAGGACAAATTATTTTATGGTTTGCATGCCCACCAAGAAGTAGAAAAGACCCCGAATATTATTATTCGTATGTTGAAAGTTTATGATTTTTATTTATATGCAATATTAGATTTGGGAGCCAATTTGTGTTTTGTAACTCCATCACTCGTAAATAGATTCCATGTATTCCCCGAAGTCCTAGTTGAGCCCTTTGAGGTTTATACTCCCATAGGTGAGTCGATTGTTGTAAGAAGATTTTACAGAGGTTATCCTATGTCTAATTTGCATAGAGTTGTCATTTTGTGATTTAATACTTTGAATGGATTGGTTGCATGCTTCCTGTCCTTCTATTGATTGTCGAACTCATGGAGTTAAATTCTGATTTCCAAATGAGCCCAATCTTAAATGGAAAGGCAATAGTTCAATTTTTCTCCTATCTTAAATCCCATAAGATAATTTCTAAGGGGTGTATTTATCACCTAATGAGGGCTAGAGATGTTGCTTTCAAAATTCCATCTCTTGAATCAGTCTTTATTGTCAATGAAATTCCTGATCTTTCCCTAAGAGATTCCTGATAGAATTCCATATAGATGTTTTGCCCAATACTCAAGATATCCCCATTCCTCCCTATCTAATGGTCTCGACATAGTTAAAGGAACTAAAGAATAAATTGAGAAGTTTGTTGGAGAAAGGTTTCATTAGGACAAGTAGGCCTCTATGGGGTGCCCCGATGTTTGAAGAAGAATAGGTCCCTCCAAATATGTGTAGACTACATGCAACTCAACAAAGTAACCATAAAGAATAAGTATCCCCTTCCGAGTATAGCTGAATTGTTTGATTAATTACAAGGGGATAGAAACTTCTCCAAGATTAACCTTCGATCTAGGCATCATCAATTAAGCATGAGGAAAGTATGATATTCTAAAAATGGCTTATGAATGAGGTATGGACATTTTGAATTTATGGTAATGTCACTTAGTTTAGCTATTGTCCCAACAATGTTTATGGATCTCATGAATAGGGTATTCAAACCCTACCTCGATATGTTTGTTATCATTTGAATTTATGGTGTTGTCGTTTGGTTTAACTAGTGCCCCAACAATATTTATGGATCTCATGGATAGGGTATTAAAAATCTACCTCGATATGTTTGTTGTGGTATACATCAATGACATTTTAGTCTACTCCCAGAGTGAAGAAGATCATATGGACCATTTGAGACAATTGTTGTAAACTTTGAGAGACCTTGTATGCCAAATTTATAAAATGTGAATTTTGGTTGGAAAAAGTTACTTTCCTTGGTTATATGGTGCTGGGTGATGGAACTAAAGTTGATCATAAGAAAATGGAAGTTGTAAAGATTTTGCGTAGACCGTTGAATTCATCAGACATTAGTAACTTTTTGGGTATAGTCAGATATTAATAGGAGGTTTGTTGAAAGGTTCTCCTCAATTTCTTCTCCATTGATAGAGTTGACTCAAAAGAAAGTAAAGACAGTGTGGAAAAATGAGTGAGAAGAGTTTCTAAACCTTGAAGAATTGGTTAACTTTGGCTCCAATATTGACCTTTCTAGAGGGTATCAAGGGGATTATGGTATACTCTAATGCCTCACAAGTTGGTTTGGATTGTGTATTGATGTAACATAGGAAAAGATTATGTCGTACGATAAGGGTATGCAATACTCTCAAAGATTATGAAATAAGTATGCAATACCACTGGGGTAAAAATGGAATAGAAAAAATGTAGAAAGGGCTCTTAGATATGAATCAAAACCGCATGTTTCTTTTTTTTTTTTGACAAAAATATTTCTTTTTTTTCTTCGCCCTTTGCATTCAAAGAACCAATGTAACAACCGACATACTTAGTAGAGTGTCCATGGATAGTGTGTCTCACCTTGATGATGGATTAAGGGAGTTGGCAAAGGAAGTTCTAGGTTGGCTAGATTGAGGGTGAGACTAAGTGATGCCATCACTAGTAGTATGATGGAATTGGATGGTTTTGAGTCTTCATTAGTTATGGATGTAAGGTCTAAGCAAGATCATGTTGCCACTTTAGTTGAATTGAATACACTGGTGAAGGAAGGTAAAGAAGAGGTTTTCTCACAAGGGAGAGATCGGTTACTTTGTTAACTAGGTATATTGTATGCGCTAGATGTTGATAGGTTGAGAAGCTTGATTTTGTAAGAAGCTCACAACTCTTCTTATTCTTCATCCCAGTTCCACTAAAATGTATAGAGACCTAAGGGATATATTGGTAGAATGGAATGAAGAAGGATATTGCAAGGTTCATGGACTAATGTCCCAATTGTCAAAACTTAAGGTCGAATAGCAAAGGCTAGGTAGCCCAACCCAAGACACTGAGATCCACAATTGGAAGTGGGAAGAGATTAATATGGATTTTGTGGTTGGTTTTCCTAATACGAGACATATTTTGACTCAATTTGGATGGAAGTTGATAGGATGAAAAGGTTAGCTCACTTCCTACCAGTCAAGACAACCTATAGTGTCGAAAACTATGCTAAGTTGGACATTCGGGAGTTGGTGAGGTTACATGGGGTTTTGTTGTCTACTATTTTGGATTGTGAGACTTCACTCACTTCTTGTTTTTGGAAGGCTTTCCAAAAGGTTTTTGGCACGAAGGTAAAGCTGAGTACCACTTTCCATCCTCAAACTAATGGACAAGCCAAAAGAATAATTCAAACACTTGAAGATATATTAAGGATTTGTGTATTGGAATTCAACGAAAGTAGGATGATCATCTTCATCTTATAGAATTAGCCTAAAACAACAGTTTTGACTCAAGTATTGAGATTGCATCATTTGAAGCTTTATATGGTAGATTATAAAGGCCACCATTTGGGTGGTTTGAAGTTGGTGAAATTGCCTTGAAAGGACCTAACTTGGTCATTGATGCTATGGAAAAATTGAGACTTATAAGGGAGAAGTTGAAAATGGCTCAAAGTTGACAAAAGGTCTTACTATGATGTTAGGAGAAGAGATCTTGAGTTTAGTTTCAATGATTGGGTCTATTTGAAAGTGTCACCCATGAAGGATGTGGTCTGATTTGGCAAAACGAGAAAATTGAGCATTAGATATGTAGAAACTTATAAAATTGTTAAGAAAGTTGGCAAGGTGGCTTATGAATGGGATTTTTCATTGGAGATGAACATGATCCACCTAGTGTTCCATATGTCGATATTGAGAAAATTTATGGGTAATTCAAACTCCATATTTATGTTGGAGGATGTGAGTGTTTAGGAAAACTCGACTTATGAAGAGGTTTCGGATGAGATCGTAGACTGGTAAATAAAGAGGACAAGAAACAAAGAGGTCGCATCTGTTTAAGTACCTTGGAGGAACATAAAATTTCAAAATATATCATGGGAAATGAAAGAAGATATGATGAAGCGATACCCTTATTTTTCCCATTTTACTCAATCCTAATATACTAGGTTCTTCTTGCCTTAAGACCTCAAATTCTTTGCACTTCAGTTTTTATGCCATTTATACATACATACATGTTTATGTAATTGTTTGAATGATGTTTTAAGTATAGTTTTAAAAACTTTAATGAAAATATTTTTATATTGCATTTTTGAATTCATATTTGGTTGTTAGCTGCTTTCTTAACTCCTTAGATCTTACGTTTAGCACATTTAGGAACGAATGTTCCTAAGGCGGAGATATGCAAGGCTCTACAGGATAGGAGGTTGAAAAGTGCAAAAAAAGTAGAATAAAAAATATGCAGGTCAAAAGTATATTTATGGCTCATGGTTTATACCACAAGTCATAAATAGGGCTTGTCGATGGGATCCGATAGGATGAAAATTTGACCAATTATGGGGGGGGGAGGGGTGGGGGCAATGTATCAGGGTTACTTATGGTCCATAAAAAGAACTACAGACCATAAAGAGGGTTTTTTAGTATGGAGTTTAGGGTTGGTCAAATATGCGTTTATGAGTCTTTAACTACGAATAAATAGAATGTGTCATTGTTTGGTTTAAGATCCTGTAAATAGGTTCATGGTTTGGGGTCCTAATTCTAGAAATTTTTCTAAGTATGGTAAGCTTCTACAAAAGGGTCTACGACCCATAAAATAGTTTAAGATTCATAAAAGGTACTCGTAGATTGGGGTTTTGGGGCAGTTTTGGAAGGTTCAAAAAAATTCAACAGGACGAAACACCATTCTATGACTTATGGACCATTCTATGACCTATAAATATGAGTTTTGGTTTGGGTCCAGCAATTTTAATGAACAGTATTTTTGGCCTACTGTCATACCCTAAGTTTAAAACTAGATCATCTTGGGACCTAAATCTACCTATTTCAGCCATCAACCTTCTCAAACACTATCATTCTCTCCCAGTCCAAATTCTCTAAACCTTTTAAGGCAGAGTTCCCTCCAATGAAGATAAAGGGCTAGGATTTCCAAAGGGTTTTCTTCCCCAACCTTTAAACCTTTTCTTAAGGTCTTCAAATCAAGTACTTAGTTGATTGTGGATCCCTTTTATCTACGAAGTCCAACAATGCCCCTTTTACCTTTTCTTTAATTTACGAGATTTTATGAGATTCATGAGCATGTTTTAAATGATCTTATAATGATATATTTTCAATTATTTTTACTCTAATGATGCAATTCTATGAATCTCTATAGTTTCCAAGATAGATGTCAAGATTTAACTATTTAGGGCTTTTCAATAATGATGTGGCATGTTTAGGCATGGCTTTTAAATGATGAGTTTCACCATGACATTACATAAGCTTTTGAATCCTATATTATTAAGGTTTATTGCATAATCCAACTAAGTTCAAGAGGAGCTCCTACATAATGCAAATGATAAGGGCCTTAATGTATATTATGAAAGTTAATGATTGTCATGAATGTTATAAGCACAATAAGAAACTCTTTAATGATGTTTATGATGGAACCTCAATGTGAAAAGTCAATTCTCACTTGAGTCGATCCCAAGTTAACAAGATACTTCTGTAATATTAAAAGTATGTTTCAAAGTTTCCAAATGTTTATGCATACGCCTATGTTATAAGTATTCTATAGGACTTGACCTAACACCAAATGAATCATTGAGGTGGGGTTCAGTAAGAGGAACTTAGGAGAAATCTCTTGTATCATTAACTATGTCCCACCACAGGATCTTTTGTAGGTTAAGATTATTGGATCCACAGTAAAAAAATTGAAATAAGATATGCATGCATAAGTTGATGGTGTTCCACTCGGTAAGTGGACTCATGCCAATGTAAGGGGTTATGTTGGATTCCATGTGTAGCTCGCAAGGCCTTAAATGTTGACTATGGTATCCTCCTTCATAGTATTATATATGATGATTCTGTGACTTTAATCATGACTTACATGATGCATCGATCTTTTATTTCATATAGAGCTTTACTCCTTTGCTATGGTTATGCATGATATGTGTTACGACATTAAACTTTTATGTACTGCATTGCATCTCATATACTTAGTACATCCTAATATACTAATGCTTATTTTTTCTACATTATTTCACCATGTAGGGACCAATACTCCTCCACCACTAGAAAATGGCTAGCTTCAGACATTCGAGACTAATTGATTGGTGAGCCCTCTAGTTTGGGGACTACACCTTCTCATCTTGCTATTAAACTTTTGAGAAATTTACTTTGAGTTATATTTTGTAGAAATTTACTTTCTATGATGTATCCTTTTGAAATATTCTTGAGGGTGAGATTTGAGTATGTCTTAGCCCCTGCCAAGTTCCTTATGTAGATGGTATGTTTGGAATACATATATGTAGTTTAGTTACTTCTTTCCATGGTTTTTAAATGATGGACGTTCCTTAGTCCCAATCCCCACTTTTAAAATTTCCTTCTTATATGTTCAAATGCCTATTGCTTGATAAATGCTAAAAGGCTTGGATGAGGTGCCTTTGGGTTCCTCACTCGATGTGTTATGACTAAGCCCTAGGATCGTGTTGTGAAAGTGTGGTGGTAGGTGTGGCCTTTTAGTTTGGGTAGTTGGTCCCAGAGACTTAGAATTTTCCCTACGTTCATATAGTTCCCTCGATTTTTCACTTTAAAACTAGTAGCTTCCAAGGTCGAGAATAGTGAGTTAGCATCAAAATGTTAGTGTCACCTGGTTATTTTAAGCTTCATGGTTTTGGGTTAGTTAAAGGATTGAGTTTTCTTAGAAGATTCATCTTCAAGGTTGGGTCAAAGTAATTTGAAGAGATTTTAAGCTCATGATTGTCCTGTAGGAGCTATGTTTGGCATGCTTCATAGTTACGACATTAGTTTATTAGGGTTGGTGTTGTGGGCCATTACTATTAGTTGACATAGCCTGTTATTGCCTTTCAACTTACTATCTTCTTGGACTTTAATAGATGGTCAATTTTAGAAGGTAGTGTCTCAGCTTAAAATATTTATTTTGTTATGCTTGGTAACTGCGTTGTTAGTTGAGGGGAGTCGGTGCTAAGGGTTATTTTTAGACAATTTTTCTATTTGTCGTCACCTATTGCCTTGTAATGAAAGGTCACTTGAGCTCTGGTGCAACTCGGTCATTAGATAGGTGATAATCTTTTGAGCAGAGTGGTTAGTCAAAAAATGTTGTTTCAGCTCGAGTTTGTGATTTTGGGAACTAAGTATAGATTTGGATTTTTTTTGATGGGTTGTAATTTGTTTACTACCTATTGACTTAGACTTTCTCTTTATTTTCTATTATTCAAATGATGCATGAAGCTCATTCAGAGCCGCGCGCTATTGTGAAATTTTATAGATGGGATTCAAACTGTGATAGGAATGATCAGGATAGCCCAGGCCATCAAGGTTCTCCTTGATGCACCCAAATTTACTCTCCAAATGGAAGAATAAAGCAGTCTTTAGTCATATATGTAACTGAACCAGAGGTAAGGTCGATACAACAAGGAATGCAGTGAGAGTATATCTATTAGCACCCTATTTCAATTGTAGTTACTAAATTCAAAGATAAAAATACATAAAGTAATATGGGAGATTGAGAGTGAGAACAATTTATTGACTGCTAAAGTTGTAATCAATTGAGAATGTGGCTAGATTGTGTTCCACATAATGTTAAACTCGGTAGACAAATTAGGTTTATGATTTCATTCATAGTTATGCATGCAAAATCAAGCGAGTTATTTAATATCTAATTCCCCTCCCAGTCCTTCTTAGATGTATTTCATTCATCACCTCCTGGTCTCATAATGTATGTTTTCCTAACCCTTGCTATGGATCCCAGACTACTATCACCTCCTGGTCTCAAGTACTTAAACAAAGTTATCACTTTTGATTTTCTGTTGTGAGATTCTTTTCCTAACCGCTACCTCCCTCTCGGGCAAGCAATGAATACATACATGATCCTCATGCATGTCATGACCCAGACCTAGGGTCTAGGAGTGACATCGTGAATAGGGACACAAGAGTCCCCAAACAAGCCTCAAAATATCCAAATTCACATCATCGGTTCAGAAGCGTATTAAAATAGTAAACACATAGTTCTAAGGGATGGGAGAGTAGGACTCATACTATGGGGATGCCATAGGGAAAGGGAGTAACATGAATTCACTTAGTACATAACACATAAAAATTAAGGGGCGGGTAAGTATGACTCACTCTATAAGGGCAATTCGGGAATTAAGATCCTGCACATTGTAACACATAATCAAACCACAAAGCTTATAAACAAATCATAAGACGATAATCAATATGTAGCCAAATCCATAACAAAATCACAATCATAACACTTAACACATAAACATAAAGGAGTTTACAAGATGTCCAAAGAGGCCTCTAAGCATAAGATAGGTCAGGGGCCAAGACATACCTTGGGATCACAGTTTAAATAAGTAAAATAGATAAAACACTATAGGTAGAAGGATGGTAGGTTTTCCTTGGAAGATAGGACCCACCACAACAAGCAAAACTTCAGATCCGAGCTAAATGTTGCACGGTGGATGTTTGTAGTCCTCGGTCCTTATATGGTGAGATCATGCAGGCAAAAATATGCGTTAGTACATTTGAATGTACTAAGTATATGGGATGCAATGCATATGTCTTACCAAACCTGCATTCAATGTTAGATGACAAGGGCACATAATATAAGAAGAGACGTATAGAAAGAATTATAGTATACAATATGCTGTGAAATCAGTGATGCATGACATTCGTAATGCTCATATATGGTGGGGATAAGACCTCAACTTACATGAGTATGACAAAGCGAGCTAGTACTTAGAATCCCGATGAAATCCGCTTATCGGTAAAGAGGTGGTCTACTTGCCAAAGGTAAACTATACTTCACCTTATGGATACTCCCATTTCGCATGAAATAACCTTCCTGGTGGGAACTAACATTTCTAATAGAATTTCACATAATATCACATCACATTATACTTCACCTTATGGGCAGTCCTATTTCGTATGAAGCAACCTTTTTTACGGGCACTCCCATTTTTGATAGGATTCTTATAACATATGTTAGGCACATAGTTCAAGGAAAGAGAGGGAACCATCAATCCATCGATGCTAAGTCATTATCCTATAAGAATACTTATAAGTATACATAGTTTCCAAAGAGGCAATAGTTATTTCAAATCAGTTAAATGCACATTTAGGCTCAAAGCCAAACACCATTCATAATAATTCATACTTAGGCTCAAATGCCAAATCATAATTCATAACACTCTTGTATAGGAATAGCTCATTCATATATACAAAATGGTGAAAACACCCAAAATGCTCAAAGAGCCATTATAAATAGTCTTATATGTGATCACATTCTTTTCATAACCAATATCTTATCTAAAATCATATATGTAAACATAATTGGGATTAACCCACTTCGTAACTTTCATAAAATTCATTAATCATGAATGCATATGTTATGGATGAGATGAGAATAGCATGGGTAATGTATATTCAAACTAAATTCAACAATAAATTAAAAGATTCAAGTATAAACATAAATAAAATTCACATTTAAAACATAATATAGACTACCCATGCATAAATCAAGCTTTGAAGAGGACATGCACATTCATATCCTCATAAATCCAATGTAAACAATCATAATAGGGCTTAAAGTAACTTAAATCATAAATGAAGTACAACCCACACATCACTTGAATTTTAATAATCATAATAATGAAAAACCATATTTAAAGTAAGTTAAATTCATAAAAATTTGCTTGAAAGAGTTTGGGTCTCCTTGATTAGAAGGAACCAAGAACCAAAACCCACATACCTTGACAAATGAAGAAGTCTCAAGAGAAATTTAGAGAAGAAATGAGCTTTCCTTGATTTCTAAGTTCCCAATCCACAAGAGTCTTTGAGAGAGGCTTGAGAGAGTTTTCAAGTGTGAGGAAAGGTTTTGAAAATTTGGAAGAGTGTTTATGTCATTAGAAAGTCTTTAGGTAGCATCGGAAGTCCAAAAAGACCATTAGAATAAGTCATATTTATGAAAATACCACTAATGAAATGAGTTAAAAAATTGCATGTTACCACTTCAAGGGAGGTATACGATCCATGTAGCACTACACGAACCTACTTGCCCATGAACCTATACTTAGAAAACATTTGCTCAACGACGATTCAGAACAGAAATTCCCTACTTAGAAAAGAATTTGACCAAATTGACTTCACGGATGGGCAACACAGGCTATGTGGAGGCACATGGTCTGTGACACTACCTGTGTCACCACACTTAGACAAAAATTACCCACAACAAGTTAGGAGACGCTGATTTTATACTTAGAAGAATTTTCACTCTGAAAGCCATATAGACGACCTCATGGGACGTGTCACACTACAAGAGCCGTGTGAGGGACCGTGTGACCACACTCGTCTAAACAATTGCGGGATTTCAAGCCGCGGCCACCACACGGTCTTTGAAGTGTAACATGGACTGTGAGGGGTCCAAGTGTGGTGCACCTTAATGTTAATTTCAACTTCATGGGCCAACACCAAACTTTGAGGCCAAGTCACTTCCCTGGAGGCCACACGGACCTTGTGACCTCACACAGACCGTGAGATCTCCATTGAAGTATCACCTTAATCCATAACTTCTCGAAATCAGAATCTTCAAGCTCCAACAAAGTTGTACAATGTATGAGGTCATTACATCATCTCCCCTTTGGGAACATTCTTCCCCGAATGTTCAAGAACAAGGCTTGACTTAGAACATGAAACTTCCAAACACAAGATACAATGCATAATTTATCATTTGAAAGTCATATAGTCATTGGAAATCTTATCAAACACATTCAAATCATTTAAAACATCATAAAAAATCATTTTGGTACACTTGTATGCATGTCATATCGTGAGACTCAAGAATGAAAATTTAGGACCACTTAGAAGAGGAAGAACCTAATAGCTTAGGCTTGAGTTTGTTGGAAAAGATAGGGATATCGCTTCATCATATCTGACTCCACCTCCCATGTATATGTTGATTTCTCCATAGCACCTTAACCGAAGCCACATCTTTGTTACAAAGCCGTTTTACTTACCTGTCCAAAAGCCCCATCGAAATATCCTCATAAGATAAGTTCTCCTCAACCTCAACACCTTCCAAAGGCACAATACTACTAGGATCACCAACCAATTTTTTGAACATGGACACATGGAAGACTAGGTGAATAGAGCTCAAACTGGAGGCAGCTCCACCCTATAAGTCGCATTCCCAATTCGCTCCACAATCTCATAAGGGCATACATATAGGGGACTTAGTTTCCCCTTCTTACCAAAGTGCATCACACCCTTCATAGGTGTAACATTCACATACACCCAATCACCAACATGAAACTCAAGGTCCCTCTTTCTAACATCCGAATAGGACTTTTGGTGACTTTGGGACTTCTTCAACCCCTCCCTAATCAATTTCACTTTCTTCATAGCCTCTAATACCAAGTCCAGGCCAATTAATGCAATCTCTCCCAGCATAAACCATCCCACTTGTGACCTACATCTTCTCCTATACAAGGCCTCAAACAGTTTCATACCAATGCTAGCATGAAAGCTATTATTATAAGGAAACTCAATGAGTGGAAGATCGTCATCTCAATTACCCTTGAGTTCCAACAAAAAATCCCTCAACATGTCCTCCAATGTTTAAATCGTCCTCTTGGCTTGCTGGTTGGTTTGAGTATGAAAAGAGGTGCTCAACTTCACCTCAGTACCGAGCCCTCTTTGAAACAACCTCTAAGAGTGAGAAGTAAATTGGCACCACAATTCGATATGATAGTCCTAGGAACAACATGCTACATTACCAACTCTTAGATGTATAACCTTTCATAATCCTTGGTAGCAAAAGTAGTCTTGACCGGTAAGAAGTGAGCCGACTTGGTCATTCGGTCAACGAAAACCCAAATGGAGTCAAATTGCCTTCGGGTCTGATGTAACCCTACCACAAAATCCATGTTCATATCCTCCTACTTCCAAGTGGGGAACTCAATGTCTTGGGTCAACCTGCCGACCCTTTAGTACTCTACTTTTAGTTGTTGACAATTAGGCATTTAGACACAAATTTGGCTATATCCTTCTTTATACCGTGCCATAGAAATTTGAGTTCTCCAAGTACAAACCCTAAAACTACTGAATAATGAAGTCCTCCTCTGAAAAATAACCCAAAAAGACTATTTATAATAATTACAATTAAGTCCTAAATAAAATAGAAAAACTGGTCGGCAAACTCCATGAAAGATCTCTATGACTCGTAGTGTCTTCTATGACTCGTAGTTGGGGTCTCACGGTAAGCTCCTGGGATTTGGGACTTCTCTTCTATGACATAACTTTACAACTCATAAAGTGATTTATGACTTATAATGCATGCTCGTAGGCTTCAACTTCATCAAATTGTCCCTCACTGGAAATCTTCACGAAACCTATCAATACAACTCATAGAATAATACTCAACGACTCGTACAAATTCTCGTTGAGCTAATCTACAAAAATTAATTTTCACTGGAATTTGTCACGAGACCTCCTGTATGACTCATCGAAAGCTTACAATCCCTAGAGGGTCTCGTAAATCATCAAAAACCAGCAACTTCTGCAATTTTTCCCCAAATCATGGCCGACTTGTAATCCTGCAAATCTAAACACAAAAACACATAAAACCCAAAAATATCACATTGAAAACACACAAAACCCTATCTTTTAAGCATCAAATGTGTTGCATTTTGGAATACATCATCACCTCAACTTAAAATTATTGCTTGTCCTCAAAGGATGACTCAATCTATATAGACAATATAGTAACACACAGGCCTCAACTTAATGGTATATCTCACATACAATTCATACTCAAATATCTACACCAGGTTTTCAAAATAGGATCAAATATCTATTTAGCAAACCAGTGCAAACTGGTGCATATGACAACCCGACTATGACAAGTAGGGGTTATCTACAGTCCACAATAACTACAAGTCAAATGCTAACAAAAACAATGCAAGTTCCTTCACAGAAAGAAGTCTCATATTTGACACTCAATGATGGGACTTTGCAAAAACACTCACTCTCACAAAAGATAATCATGCATAATGACTAATACCATAGGCTTGCTCCTATACTTATGACTCAGACCTTCAACTAACTAGACAAGGATCACTTTAGGACTTTCTAGGCTTGTAACGTAGATTTAGGGGGATTTGGTATGACATTTTAGGAAAATAATGACTAATGGCCCTCCTTGAAACTACATTTTTGTAAACCTTTACCTTACCAACTCTATCATTTTCACCTTATTCTCTCTTTTTCCTTATTCAAGCTTTTCAGGTGGTTTTTTCTCATTTTTCAGCTTATTGCCCTGTTTTCACTCTTCATTTTGATTTTTAGCTCAATCAAAGGCATCTTTTATTTTTCTCGCACTCGGTACATGGTTTTTTCTTATTTTTCTCCTCATGCCTAACTCACCCCATTATTTTTGTGCTTTTATCCGTACACCATCCACCCTCAACTTAGGCTTTTAGCCTGTGTTAAATTGGACAATATCCATCCTCCAAACCAGGGCCACTTTTGGTAGCCACCCTCAACTTAGGCTTTTTTCCTCAGTGAAGCGCATAGGTCAGGCCAGAGCAGAGCGCCTTGATTAGTGACGAATCACCACAGCCGATGCCCCAAAGGGTTGGTGGGGCCTTATCCAAAAGGAGAGAAGCCAGAATGAGCATTCGTCTTTTCGAGCATCTCCTCGAGCTTTCACGGGCGGAATGAAAATATTTGAGAGCACTTTTTCGTCAAAATGTGCTTCAAATTCATACCCAGCACCGCCAATACGCATGATAGTCTTTCTCCAATGAGAATAAAGAGGGTATCACGCAGCTCCTTCCAAAGAGGTTGGGATTACCGTTCACAATGCTCAAGGAATGACCAGGGCCAATTTCAGGAATTTTTACTAGATAATATTAGGTTAATCAGGTGTTTTGAAAGAATTGGTACATATAAAGCTGAAATATTTGGAACAAGGGATATATCGTCATTTTGTTGGTTATTTTTAGGTTAAAGTGGACTATTTCATAACAAAGGCCTAAGACCCTTTCCTAATCCATTCAATCTACAATCTAACTTAGAGTAATAGGGCAAGTTTTGAATTAGCACAAAATACATGAATCTAGCAAAATAAGCTTACACTCTCATGGCATTGCATACATTATCAATAAAAGACTCACAGCTCGTGCTTCTAATCTCAATTTACCCTCACTTGTCAGAACAGATATTGTCAAACACCTAAACATGCAAGGTTACTCTGTAACTACTAATCAAAATTTTTGGTGGGTACCAGTTTTCAAAACAAAACATAAAAACATGCTATATCCCACAAGTACTAGTACTATATGCTATTAATACTATCTATATATCCTAAACGTGCAGTTCAACAGAAATTAAATATCCACGAGAAGAAAGAACACAAGCAAGAAAACCTCGGGATTAAAAATTGTGGTAGTTATGGAGTGTAAGCTACTCAGACTTTACTGAGCCCTGTAACTACCCACAGCCCTATCGAAAAAGATGTGCAATGTTGCCAATGTGCAAAATCAATCAAAAAGTAAATCATAAGGGGTAAAAAAGACACTAGGTGCCTAAGCACCAGGGGCCACCTTGGGTTGCCTCCCAAGAAGCACCTGATTTATTGTCTCAGCATGACATAGATATCTTGAGTAATCAGACATCCTAAAGATTTGGTGCTCCCTTATCACCAAACTTTGCCTCACTTTGGTGTCTCTCAGTATTTTGTCGCCCTAGAGTATTGACGCTTGTTAGCATGCCTCTTTGAATCTGATCTAATTGCATTGACACAAGTTCAAATTGATGATTGAGCTGTTGAATTACCATAGAGTGTTGGTCAACTATATTATTTAACTTAGCAATGTCAGACTTCATCTCTTTCAATGTCTCATCTTAGGCATCTGCCTTTTTTAATAACTGGTCAAGCATTTCCTAAATTCTCAAGTTCCTACCTCCCATATCTTGGTTGTGTAGGGGTGCATAGTGGCTACTCATCCTACCATCCTTGCGGCCTCCACACTTAATATGATGGCATTTTTGACTATCCCTTGGCTTTGTTGGCTCGTGTGTTTGCTTCATTAGCATCTACATATTAGCTCTATTCTGAGCACGCATGTTAAGGATGTCTGCATTTATTTTTGCTTGGTCAAACTCCTGTCAACAGTGTTTGATGATCTGTTAGATGTGTATTCGTGGGTTTCCACACATGGTTTGATTTGACTACCATGTTCATGTGCATAGAAATTTTTGCGAATGGTTGCTCTACAAAAAGACCTCCCAAAAGGGTATCAGAAAATGCTTGACTATTAGCATCTATAGCTCAATAGAAATTCTCCTTTAGGACATTCCCTAGAAAGTCTAGTGCATTCTTCAACCATATGTTAAATTGCTCCTATGTATCAAGAACTGAATCACTAGGGAATTCCTTGAAGTGGTTAATCTAGTCTACCACTTTGAGCCTGTTTGTTTTGACGAAGTACCTTGCTAAGAAAGCCCTTTGCAATTCTACCCATTTGGTGATCGAGCCTTGTGGGAGCTCAGATAGCCATAATTCAACGTTGTCTGTAAGAGACAATGGGAAAACACTAAGTCCCATAACATCCATAGATAGATATTTTGTTCCCATTACACTCTTCCAAACAAATGCCAATTGTGCAAGTGGCTATGTGGATCCTCTGATGGTAAGTCCATAAATAGCCCACCGTTCTACAATAACTAAAGTAACCCACTAGAGACTATGAACTTTGTGTCTAATGATAGTGGTGGCAACACAATAGCTCCCATCACATCCATAGTCTTGGGGTTCAACCTGTACTGATTCCACTAGTAAGCATTGGCATTGAACTCCCAAAGCTATGGAATATCCTTCAATGAAGGTGGGCTCTCATTCCTATTATCATCATTATTGTATTGGTTCAAGGCTGCATTGGCTGCGTTATTGGATTCTCTTAGGCCATTTTTCTTATAGTTCAGTAAATCTCTAGATCAAGTGGAGTTAAGGGACTGCCTTGACTTCCAGATTTGGGTATACACTACTCGTACACTTTGCAAAGAAGCAAAAACAAAAAAAAAAGTTAAATAAAGGGAAATAAGGATTAACACTTACATTACTTAATGAATCAACCTAAGTCTAGCCGTATTCCCCGGCACCAGTGCCAAAATCTTGATGTCCTCCAAATTACACCTCCCTTTTAGAGGATAAAGCGTCCATTGTCAAGATATAAAACCTAACCAACGTTAGGGTCGAACCGATAGGGAATGCGTAGACTCAAGACAAATTCACCAATAAGTAATCCAAGTTGTTAACCAACTCAGTTCCCCGAAGAGAGGGTTGCAATAAACAATGAGGAAGTAAACTAAAGTAAATATCATGATAGACAATCAATAATAGAGAGCAACTAGGGAATTGTGTTCCCCATGATTCCCCAACTTAGTATCACCAGATAACCCAATTCTTGTCTAGTGCTCAATTATGTTATTCAAATTCGTAACTAAATCCACAACTAGGTTTGTAGAAACCATGAAGAACTAACAAAGTAAAATCAGATAATCTGTGATTCTTGAAAGGTCTGCATACATGTATTAATTAAATCTCTTTGTATAGAATGTTTCTTTATAGTGGCCAACATTAGAACTCGCCTAGTGTTACTAACTGGATCAAGATAGTAATGAATAGGAAAAGATTTTAATTAACCAGACTAGGCCAAGGGAAGGTTGTACAGGGACAATAGGTAAGGGTTAATAATGTCACATTGTGGGGATGGAGCAAATCACATAGTGAAATTCACCCCTCGCCTGGGCCAAAGGGTTTGTTGAATTTAACTTACCGTTCTGTGTGCTAGACACTGGAATAGAATTCGATTATCTAGTAATACTGAGTTATGGAACCATGGGGAACATAATACCCTGGTTTTCAATTCATATTGTTTTAACTCTTGCTTAGCTTAGCTTTACTTTTACCAGTTATTACAACCCCCCCTCCCCCGGGAGATAAGTTGGTTAATAAAGTTGAATTGCAATTGAATTCTACCAAGTGTACCTTATTCCCTATGGGTTCAACCCTGGTTAGGTTATATATCTTGACAACGATCATTTTAGCCTCAAAAAGGAGGTGTAGCTTGGGTGATATCAGAATCCACTATCAAGTTGAACCAGCTTAGTCTTCCCCATTCTTCTCTTTTGAAGCTTCTCTCCCTCAAGTTGTTTAGCATATGTCATGAGTCGGGATATTTCGATATCCCCAATGAGCATGGCGGTGCTACACTCTTCATTTATGAAGTCAGACACATCCGAAACAAACATGTGCATCCTTTCCTTAGCATCGGTAACCAAGTAAGGAGCATACTTAGAAAGATGGTTAAATTTAAGAGAGTATTTATGAACACTCATTGAACCTTTCTTGAGGTTCATGAACTCTGGAATCTTCACTTCCCTTAACTCTATTGGAAAGAAGCGATCAAGAAATGTAAGTTTGAATTCTTCTCGAGGAATGGGATCATCATCCGCCCTCTCCATCTTCTATTGATAGTACCATATTTGAGCAAGGCCCTTGAGTTGATAGGCCGCTAATTCCACTTTCATCTACTCTATACAATAAGCATTTAACACAAAAGGGAAAAAGGGACTAAGGGAAGCCTTTCATAATACAAAATCATATCGAGTCAAGCTCAAAAGTACATAGCTTAACCATATCCAATAATACCTCTAATAATGAATAGAATGGGGGTCATGACATCTCCTGGGCTTACCCTCAAAAGATAGAATCAAAATAGACAAGATCTAAATAATGCATGAAAGTAAATGGATGGTTTCTCTGGGAGTGGATGACTCACTAATAGCAAATTTCCGCTTGAACCATGTAGCCACGTGGAGGAGGATGGGAAGGAACTTCAGTCCCTACATAGTTAGATCATGTAGGCAAAAGCATACGTTACTACTTGGAATGTACTAAGTATATGGGGTATAAATGCAGCAAGGAACATAAGCTATAATTAAGCAATATGCATAATCCTAATTAATGGATATAAGCTCAATATGTCATGCATGCTCAATGTCATGGTTAAATGTACATGAGGAATCATCAAGTCATATATCATATCATCCTTATATGGCAAGGACTATAACCGACATGTCAAACTAAGCGAGCTACTACTTGAAATCCTGATGTTCACTCCACACTGGACTAAAAGTGGTCTACTTTGCAAAGATAAAGCAAACTCTCACCTTACAGGAACTCTACCCTTTTTGGAAATTGCTTCATAATCACCTTATGGGAACACTACCCATTTCGACATACACATCTTATTAACCGTATGGGAACACCACCCTTTTTGGTGTTTAATTCACATGTCTCGTATGAGAACATCACCCCTTTGGTCAATCATGAAACTTAAGATATATAGATCCATTAGCTAATTCATAAACCTTTGGTGGCAACATAGTTTTGGGACAATGGTTATCTACGAAAGGTCCACTTGGTTCTAGGATACAATCCCAAGAAATACTCAAATCATAGTTATAACCAAAATATACCAAAAATCATAATATCATAGTATTTTTATAGAGTAGTGAAACGCCCCAAAAAATTCCCAAAAATGTGCCTCGAAAATGCTCATAATCGTGATTTTCTTATTTCTCAAAATTCATGCGTAATATCAAAATTCCAAATTTATATTCTTGATCGGGGGCAAAATTGAGTGGAAAATGGTTCTAACCTTGATTTTAGAGCAACCGTAGCAAAATTTGATTTTCCCAAGTTTGCGCAAAATAATGGCAGTCCGTCACAGAGCCATCGTAGAGCAGTGTATTTTGTTGCTAGTTTTCCTATTTCAGCCGAAGACTTTGGGGTCTTGGGCCCAAGCCTTCTTATGCGTAAAAATATCTATACTTAGTCATTTTTCAACCCCATATCATTCAAGAAATCCCAAAACCCTCTCAAACACTTAGCCAAATATTTCACCCCATTTCAAGTGTCCTAAACCCACTTTCGAATCTTAAGGAATTCATTCAAGCTTCAAGTTTTCATTCAAATCTTCATCAAAGAATCTCCAAAGTTGAGGTTTGTGGATTTCAACCATTGGGTCCTTTCACCCATGGTGCCTAACCTTCTTTTTCATGTAAATTGCATGTTTTCAAGTTGATTATTTATGGGCATCTTCTATTATGAAATTTGAATATAAACTATGTTGGAGTTTCATAAAATGTTATTGGTTTAATCATGTTTTGAGCTATGAACCTATGATCTATTATGAGATTTGATGAAGTATTTCAATGTATGTTGCATGAAGGTGTTACCAAGTGTTGGTGGGTTGATTTGCATTAAGTTTTCTCACATGATTTCATTCTTGAATTGCATGATTTTGAACTAGCATTAAACAACCACTAAATGCTTAATAAAATGTCCAGTTTGGGGTTCTTGAGTTATTAATGATCTATTGCATGGCCTATGAGTAAAGTGACTTTATGATGATGAAAGTAATGTATTTATGTATTGACTTCATGTAAAAGTACCTATAGTGTTGCAAATTGAAAACATCTTGTTAAGGGGGTGATATGCCTCAACCACTATGATGGAGGGTGTGTCACGACTCAAGCCTAGGGACTAGATGTGACATGGCACATGACTAGATGTGACATGGCACATGAGGAACCTAAAGGGACCCCAAGCAAGCCTCTTAACATATTATTACACATCTTTGGTCATGGAAGCAATAAAATATAATAAGAGATTGTAAGTAGAGACAATCGTAGCTAAGAGACAACTTTCATATCTTAACCTTCAAGAGTCAAGAGAGAGTCAAAGCTCATAACATAGCATGAAACATGTCCAGCAACACCTCTAAAACTTAGATACTTAACGGGAGCCAAGACAAGCAACTGAGCTCACCCTCATGGTCAATACAAACATAAGAGAAGATAGTTTTAGTACATAGCATGAGGCCATAAACATTTTCCCCGGAATGGATGACTCATCAACTAGCTTGAGAGACAATCATACTAGCCATGTAGAGTAGGAGAATAATCAATCAGGGCTCCGGTTCCTACATGGTAACATCATGGAGGCATAGAGTATGCATTAGTACAATTGAATGTACTATGTAGGATGCAAAGCAACAATAAATAGGCAAAATGCAATATCATAGGCAATAGGTAGCATAGTAACAAAATGACATGAATGAAGGATGCTTGAAGTAAGCCATGCTTATATAGGGTAAAATGCATGTTTCGCAAGTGACGATCAATATAGAATATCCAAGGCCTATGTAATGACCCCAAAAAGTACCCAAAAACGTCCCTCAAATTACCCAGAATTTTAATTTTTATATATCTCAAATTCATTTGTTATTTCAAAAATCCAACTTCGAATTCTTGTTCAAGGGGTCCAAATTAGGGGGAAGAGGGTCTAACCCAATTTAAGAGAAAAGATTTAGCAATTATGAAAATTCAAGAATGCAAATTCTAGTGAGTAATCTGGGTCGCTTCCGCGATGTGGACCAGTGTTAGTTTGGTCTTATTTTTTTTCGGTCCATGAGTTTCTAGTCTTGTGCCTAAGAGTCCCCATACTTGAAAATACCTATACTTAGTCTTATTTCACCCTCATATCATCCTAAACGTTATTCAATACTCACTTAAACACTTAGACTACTATTTCTCTCAAGATTCAAGTCCCAAAACTCAAAACCAATCTTAAGGATTTCATGTGTTAAGGTACATTTGATCTTTAAGGGGTTGCATTTATCAGATTGTGAGAATTGGAGGTGTTGAACCTAAGTTACTTTGTTATAGAATTGTTGTTGGTGGTAGATGAGGCCTTGAATGTCCCTTTTCGATATTTTGAGTTTGAGGTCATGTCTTTGGTTTGACTAGTGCATCGGTTATGCCTACAAGCCTCATGAATAAGATCTTTTAGCCCTTACTCTAATAGGCTTATGGTGGTTTTGATGATGATATGATAGGTAAGGATGGTCAATCTATTTGGTCAACTACAATAAGTTAGTCACTTTTCTAAGCTTGATTTGAAGTTTAGGTTTTGTCCCCAAGTGAGGATGGGGTAAGGTGATATCCCTAAGTGTCGGATTAGGAGTGAAAAGTTCGAATATTAATGGAGTTGTTTGGTTGGCTTAAGCACCGGTGGTATTTGTGGGTTTCTTGAATAGGGTCTTAAAATCCTACCGTGATATGTTTGTTGTTTTCTCCGGTGATGAGGTATTGATTTGTTTAGAGCTTGTGAATCATTTACGGGTAGTGCTACAAGTCTCGGAGAATGAGAGATTGTTTGCTAAATATGATAGGTGTGCATTATGGATAGCAAGAAGGTGGTTAGAAATCAATAAGAACTATGAAATGAGTGTGCATTATTTTTTCCCGATAAGGCTAATATTGCGGTCGGTGTTATAGGTAGCCTAGCATGTATTGTTGATGGTGGCAAGGAGGAGACTAGTGGGGTCCATCAGTTAGTTAGGTTGAGGGAAGTTGAGAATGGTGGGTAGCATTCTTATTGGTTCCAAATCTTCTTTGGTTAAAAGGTATAGATTAAGCAAGGCCTTGCTTCCGCCTTATTAGAGTTGGAAGTTTTGGGTGGAAAGATGGTAGAGTGGAGGTAGTCTCCTAAGGGGGAGATGGTAGTTCGTGGCGACAAGTAGGATAGGTGTGATTAAGGTTGACAAACAAGTTATGGTTATGAGTCCTTATAGGAATAAAAGAGAAGTTGGTAAGGTTGCATAAGTTTGGAGATTGCCTATGGATGGGATTTGCCTAGGGATATGATCATGGTTTGTTCGGTTCTTCATGTTTTTGGGTTGAGGAGATGTGTTGGTGGCTCTAGTGCTATAGAACTCTTTGAGATTGTGGGTGATGTGGAGGACAAGTTGGATTAGGGGAAAGTCCCGGTCAGTTGGTTAGAGGTTGGAGAGTTGGCTTTATTGGGACCAGATCTAGTTGTGGATGCTCTTGAGAAGGTTAGGATGAGTAGGGAAAGGCTAAGAACAACCCAAAGTCATCAAAAAAATCTTATGTCGATGTAAAGAGGAGAGACCCTGAATTCAAAGTAGGTGATTTGGTTTATTTGAAGGTTTCTCCAATGAAAGATGTGGTCTGTTTTGGTAAAAAAGGGGAAGTTGAGTCCAAAATATGTTGGTCCTTATGAGGTCTTAAAAAGGGTTGGCAAGGTAGCTTATGAGTTGAAGTTGCCTACTGAAATGAATTCGGTTCATCCGGTGTTTCATGTCTCTATGTTGAGGAAATACATTGGTGGTCCTAATGCCATTGTGCCTCTTGATGTTGTGGGTGTTGTTGAGGATAACTTGATGTATGAGGAGGTTCCGGTTCAAATCTTGGATAGGCAAGTAAAGATATTGAGGAACAAGGAGGTGGCATTCGTTAAGGTCCTTCTGAGGAACCTACAAGTCGAAGTGCTACATGGAGGCCAAAGCGAATATGCCAAAGCGGTATCCTTATCTTTTCCACTCCACTCAAGCCTAAGGTACTAATCCTAAGTTCCCTATGTGATTTCAAGTCTCATATTTCAACCCCTAAGTCATTCATATGCATTCATATTTAAGTTGGTAAACATATGTTGATTTTACACTTATGTTGAGAATTTGGAAATGGTGTTTTACATGTTATGTTGCATTCTTGTTGGAGCTGATTTTTTGATGATCACTCTTTTCTTGTACGTCTCTTTACATTCGGGGACGAATGTTCCCAATGGGGAGATATTGCAACAACCCCAAAAAGTGCCCAAAATGTGCCTCAAAATACCTGGAGTTTTTAATTTCATATATCTAAAACATTCATTTATTATTTCAAAAATTCGACTTCAGATTCTTGTTCAGGGGGTCCAAATTTGGGGGAAAAGGGTCTAACCCTGGCTTAAGAGCAAAGATTTAGCAATTACAAAAATTCAAGAATGCAAATTCCAATGAGTAATCCGTGTTGCGGTTATTTTGGTCCTGTCATTTTTATTTCGGTCCAAGACTTTCAAGTCTTGGGCCTAAGGGTACCCATACTTGAAAATACCAAGACTTAGCCTTATTTCACCCTCATATCACCCTAAAGATTCCCCAATACTCACTCAAACTTATTTTTCTCAAGATTCAACTCCCAAAACTCAAGACCAAATCTTAAGGATTTCATTCAAGTTTCAAGACTCCATCTCCAATCTCTTTCAAGGGTTGTCCAAAGCTAAGGTATGTGGGTTTCATTCATGGGTTCCTTTCGCCCATGATACCCAAGTCTCCTTTCACTCAAATTGCATGATTTAAAGTTGATTTATAAATGGGTCTTGCATATTATGAAATTCACTGCACACTATGGTTAAACTATATAAAATTGCGATTGTTTTGTTATGTTTTGGGCTATAAATCTGCATCTATTGTAAGATTTGATGAGGGGTTTTGATGTATATTGCTTGAGGGTGTTGCAAGGTGTTGATTGATGATTTTACAATGGATTTTCTTGCATGATTTTATCTCTATAATTCATGATTTTATACTAGCATTATACACCCACCAAGTATTTGATAAAATGTCCAGCTAGGGTTTCTTGAGAAATTGAAGGTTCAATGCATGTCTTATGAGTTGAATGGTGTTATGATTATTATATGATGACTTCATGATGATGACAGGGATGACTATATGAGTTGTTTCATGGGAAGGTACCTATGGGGTTGCATGTAGATTTTGGGTTCTTATGTTTGTTGTATTCTTGGGAAAAAAATGAGGTGTTCTTTCCTGATGATTGAAATGTAATGGTTGGATGATCTAGTTTTAATGTTCCAACCAAAAAGGCCATGCCGTAAGGTAGAGTGGTTAATGATTCCTACCGAAAAGGCCATACCGTAAGGTAGAGTGGTTAATGATTCCTATCGAAAAGATCATATCGTAAGGTATAGATACCCTACCAAAAAGGCCATGCCATAAGGTAGAATAGCTAATTGTGCCTACCGAAAAGATTATGTTGTAAGGTGTGGACATCACACCAAAAAAGCTATGCCGTAAGGTAGAAAGACTAAAGGTTTCCACCAAAAAGATCATATCGTAAGGTATGGACCCCCTACCGAAAAGGTCATGCCATAAGGTATAATAGCTAATTGTCCCTACCGAACAGATTATATCGTAAGGCATGGACATCTGAACAAAAAGGCCATGCCATAAGGTAGAAAGACTAAAGGTTCCCACTGAAAAGATCATATTGTAAGGTATGAACACCCAACCAAAAAGGCCATGCCATAAGGTAGAATAGCTAATTGTGCCTACAAAAAAGGTTATATCATATGGTAGGGACATCCCACCCATTTCGTAAGGTAGAAAGACTAAAGGTTCCCACTGAAAAGATCATATCGTAAGGTGTGGACATTCTACTGAAAATTCCATGCCGTAAGATAGAATAAATTATGTTTCCTACCCAAAAGATAATATCGTAAAGTAGGGGACATCTTATACTACCTACCAAAAAGATTATGTCGTACGATAAGGGTATTGATAATACTCTCCAAAAAGGTTATACCATAAGGTGAGTGGGGGTCATTTGACCCATTTCATGAAGGTTGGTATAAAAGTGTTTAAGTTTGTTTCCTATATTGAGTTCAAATTTCTTGTTCATGATTTACAAGTATGTTTTTATCTTAGGCATTGAACTTGCATGTTATATTGATGTTATACCTATCCTTTTCTTATGATTATGCATTTAGATTATGTTGTTTACCCCTTGCTAGCATTGCATCCCACATACTTTGTACATTCAAACATACTAACGAGTACTATATGCCTACATGATATTACCATGTAGGAACCAGAGCTCCTATTGATTCTTCTTGTGGCTAGGTGGATTGTTCAAGTTAGCCTTTGGTGAGTCCTCCAATCTCGGGACGTTGGTCTATGTTTCTCTTATTATGTATTGAGGCACTCTTATTTATTGATTATGTTGACTATGAGGGTGAGGCGGATTGTATGTCTTGGCCCCCGCTCTTATTTATGTAGAAGAGGTGTTGTTGGACATGTGGTGTAATCAAGCTATGAGTTTTGACTCTCTTGCTTATTGTTGTTATGGTATTAAAGATGTCCCTTAGCCTTTTTTCCCCTTTAATATATCTTCTCTTTTGTCATTTTAATTGCTTCCGCGACCAAGGATGTGTACTGATATGCAAAGAGGCTTGTCTGGGATCCCTTCAGGTTCCCCATTCACCGGTCACGACAAGGCCCTAGGTCCGGGTCGTGACAGCCTACCACCCCTTTGGAGAAGAGAATGAGGTACCAACCCCTCAATATGGTTATACGAGCCTACTGCCCCCCGTCATACTAGGTAACCAAGGTACAAACCCCTCAATGTGGTTAATGAGGTACCAACCACTCAATATGGTTATACGGGCCTACTACCCCTATACTAGGCAACCAAGGTACCAGCCCCTCGATGTGGTTATACGGGCCTACTACCCCCCGTCTAGGCAACCAAGGTACCAACCCCTCGATGTGGTTATATGGGCCTACTACCCCCCATACTAGGCAACCAAGGTACCAACCCCTTGATGTGGTTATACTGGCCTAATACGCCCTCCCCACCCCCTTGTATAAGGAAATCAAGGTACCAACCCCTCAATATGGTTACCTGGGCCTACAAGCCCCCGAGATAGGCTTGGTCAACTCACAAAACTATGGAAGTTCATTATGAAATTAACATATGTACAACATACTTACATCATCATTAAGTCATATATCTCATGTGTCAAGCATTAGGTTATCAACAACTCAAGAATCATAATCCGGATATTTTATCAAACACTTGGTGGGTTTGTAATGCTAGTGTAAAATCGTACAATTAAAGAGTGAAATGATGAAAGAAATCTTGAAGTAAATCATCCCACCAATACTTGGTAACACCATCGTACAATTCACATCAAAGACCTTCATTATATCTCAAGTTAGAACCAAGATTCATAGCTCGAAACATGTCAAAACAACCACACTTTTACAAAATCCCAACATAGTTCATAGTCAAATTCATACTAATAGACCCACATGTAAAACCAACTTTAAAACATGTAAATTAGATAAAATAGAGTCTTGGGAACCATGGGTGAAAGGAACCAATGGTTGAAACCCACATACCTTGACTTTGGAGAATAACTTGATGAAGATTGGAGATGGAGACTTGAAGCCTGAGTAAAATCCTTAGATCCGGATGAGTTTTGGGACTTATGTTTAGGGTGAAGTATGAGTCTAAGTCTTAGAGAGAGTATTGGAGAATGTCTTGAATGATACGAGGGTGAAATATGGCTAAGTATAGGTATTTCGATCCATGGGAACACTTTAGGCCCAAGACCCAAAAGTCTTGGACCGACTTTAAAAAAACTGCACAAAAATACACACTACGGCGCCCCAGCGGTGTTCGTATTGAGGCCACGTTGTGCTCACTTGAATTCAATTTTTGGGAAAATGAAATTGCAGTTCATTTGCTATAAAATTGTAGTTAGACCCATTTCCCACTAAATTTGACCCCCTGATCAAGAATATGAAGTCAAATTTCGATATCACACAGGGATTTTGAGTATATGGAAATTAAGATTCTGGGCATTTCCGAGGCACATTTTGGGCACTTTTGGGGGGTTTTTTCAATATCTCCCCCTTGGGAACATTTGTCCCCAAATGTCAAAGAGACATACATGAGAAGAGTAATCATAATGAGTTCACCCCCAACTTAGAATGCAACAATACACTTAAAAAACAATTTTCAAAATCTCAACATAAGTATAAAATCACCATGAACTTTGTCAATATAAACAATGACTTAAGGGCTGGAACATGAGACATTAAACTACATAGAAGACTTAGGATTTGTATCTTAGTCTTGAGTAGGATGGAAAAGATGAGGATATCATTTTTGCATACACACTTCAGCCTCCCATGTAGCACTTTGGACTTATTGATACCTCCAGAGGACCTTAATAGAAGAAACGTCCTTGTTCCTCAACCTCTTCACTTTTCTATCCAAGATCTCTACTGGAACTTCTTCATATGTCAAGTTATCTTCAACAACACCAATAATATCAAAAGGCACAATAGCAGTAGGGTCTCCTACACACTTCCTCAACATAGACACATGGAAGACCAGATAAACCAATTCCATTTCACTAGGCAATTCCAACTTATAGGCCACCTTAACAATCCTCCTCATCACCCTATAAGGACCCGCAAATCTTGGAATTAGCTTACCCTTCTTACCAAAACGAACAACACCCTTCATGGGTGACACCTTCAAATAAACCCAATCACTAACTTTAAACTCAAGCTCCCTTCTTCTCACATCGACATAAGACCTTTGGCGACCTTAGGATTTATTCAACCTTTATCTAATTATCCTAACCTTCTTAAGAGCCTCCATAACCAGCTCTGGTCCCAACAAGGCCACCTCTCCAACTTCAAACCACCCAACTGGTAACCTATAATGTCTACCATAGAGAGCCTCAAAAGGAGCCATTCTGATGCTAGAATGATAGTTATTGTTATAGGAAAACTCAATCAATGGAAGATGATCATCCCAACTACCCTTAAGCTCCAAAATACAAGCCCTAATAATATCCTCAAGAGTTTGGATAAGGGTGGAAGGTCGTACAAAGTTTATCCTTGGTACCAAGTCCCCTTTGGAAAGACCTCCAAAATTGTGAAGCAAATTGAGCACCACGATTCGATATGATGGACAAAGGAACCTCATGCCACCTCACCAAGTCATGAATGTATAATTTAGCATAATCTTCAGCCCCATATGTAGTCTTAACTAGTAGAAAGTGAGCTGATTTTGTCATCCTATCAACCACAACCCAAATGGAATGAAAACCATTTCTAGTCTTAGGCAACCAAACCACAAAATCCATATTAATCTCTTTCCACTTCCAAGTAGGAATCTCTATGTCTTGGGCTAGGCTACCCGGTCTTTGATTCTTGGCTTTGACATATTGACAACTATGACAACCAGAAACAAATTTGGCAATGTCTTTCTTCATACCTCCCCACCAAAACACATTTCTCAAATCTCTATACATCTTGGTAGCCTCGGGGTGAATAGAATTGGAAGGACCGTGAGCCTCATCAAGAATCTATTCTTTCAAGCCATCAACACAAGGCACACATAACCTACCTTGGTATCTAAGGGTACCATCTCCCCCTTGGGAGAAGATCTCTACCTTACCATCGTTTACCAATGTCTTCAATTCTAATAAAGAGGGGTCAATATCTTGCTTAGATTTTACCTCCTCAACCAATGAAGATTTAGAACCATCAATAACAATAACACCACCATTATCAACCTCTACCAACCTAACCCCCAATCTAGCTAACCGATAGAGCTCCTTAGCCACCTCTATGCCCCCACCATCAACATGAGCTACGCTACCCATAGACACCCTACTCAAAGCACCTGCCATAACATTAGCCTTAAAGGGATGATAATGCACATTCAGATCATAATCCTTAAGAAGTTCTAAACACCTTCTTTGCCTCAAGTTGAGATACTTTTGATTGAACACATATTGGAGACTCTTATGATCGGTGAACACATCAACAGGCACCCCATACAAATAATAACGCCATATCTTTAATGCAAATACCAAGGTCGCTAGTTCAAAATCATGGGTAGGATAATTCCTTTCATACACTTTGAGTTTCCTAGAAGCATAGGCTATGACCTAACAATTTTGTATCAAAACGCAACCAAAACCAACCCTAGAAGCATCACAATACACAACAAACTTTTCTAGCCCTTCTAGTAGAGATAAAATAGTAGCGGACACGAGCTTATCTTTCAATGTGTAGAAACTCTTTTCACACTCATTGGTCCACACAAATTTGGCTTTCTATTGAGTCAACTTTTTCATGGGAGAAGTAATAGAAGAGAAACCATTCACAAACCTCCTATAGTAACCCGCTAAGCCTAAGAAGCTCCTAATATCTGACGGGGTCAATTGTCTAAGCTAGTTTCCAATCACATCCATCTTTTTAGGATCCACCTAAATACCATCCCTCAACACCACATGACCTAGAAAGGCAACCTCCAACCAAAATTCACATTTTTCATACTTAGCATACAACTTATCTTCCCTCAATCTTTGTAGCACCACCTTCAAATGACCCAAATTCTCCTCCACACTATGTGAATAGATCAAAAAATCATTAATGAAGACCACAAAAAAAGAATCAATGTAGGGCTTAAAAACCCTATTCATAAGATCCATGAAGATAACTGGTGCATTTGTCAACCCAAAGGACATCACAACAAACTCATAATGTCCATACCTAGTATGGAAGGCCATCTTAGGAATATCACACTCACTCACTTTCACTTGATGATACCCGCAGCAAAGATCAATCTTAGAGAAGTGGTTATCCCCTTACGATTGGTCAAACAAGTCATCAATTCTTGGAAGAGGATACCTATTTTTTTTGGTGACCCTATTAAGTTGCCAGTACTCAATACACATTCTAAGAGACCCATCCTTCTTCTTCACAAACAACACTGGTGCATCCCAAGGTGATTGGCTAGGCCTAATAAAATCCTTCACCAATAAGTCCCTCAATTTCTACTTCAACTCCTTTAACTCTGCTGGGGCTATATGGTAAGGGGGAATAGAAATGGATTGAGTATCGGGAAGGAGGTCTCTACCAAAATCTATTTCCCTTTCAGGAGGAACACATCGAAGGTCATTTGGAAAGACATCAAGGAACTCATTTACAATCAGAACCGACTTTATAGGAAGGACCTTGGACTCCACATCCCTAACCCTCACAAGATGATAAAGACACCCCTTAGAAATCAACTTAAGGGCTTTAATGCAAGAGATGAATCTACCCTTGACAACCGCATCATGACTCTCCTACTCGAGGATGGGTTCATTTGGGAATTGGAATTTGACCCTACAGGTTCTACAATCAATATAAAGCATAGTTGCATGCAACCAATCCATCCCAAGAATGACATCAAAATCAACCATATCCTACTCAATAAGATCACAAGGTAATATTTTATGCAAGATGCAAATGGGACAATTTCTATAGACTTTTCCAGCAACAATAGATGGACTAATAGGAGTAGACACCTCATATGACTTATACAATAATTTGGGCTCAACATGAAACTTTTTGGCAGCAAAAGGGGCAACAAAAGAAAGAGTGGCACCAAGATCAATCAATAAATACACATCAAAATCAAAGACTTTCAACATACCGGTGATGACATCGGGCACCTCATCAACCACTTGCTTCCCATGAAAAGCATAAAATCGATTGTGTATTGGGGCACCACCTTGTTGACCATCTCTCTCCAAAGGAACCATATTGGTACCCCAGACTTAAGGACGAACATCCTTACCCTTATGTCCCATCTCCCCACAACCATAACAAGCACCGGTATTCCTCAAGCATGGGCTAGCATGACCCTTACCACACTTCGGACACACATCAATAGGACCCACACTACCATCACCTTGGGCCTTTGGGATGTCATTAGCAAACCTCTTATAGGGAACATGAGAAGATTCTTGGCCTTGATGAAATCGACCACCCTTGCGACCTTAGAACTTTCTCTAGAAGCAGGCCCTCTTGGATTCATTACTCCTCCTCTTCCTCAACTTTTTGTCCTCTATTTGTTCAACATAGGTCATCAAATGGGATAAATCCATGTCACTGATCAACATAGTGGATCGGTACTTCTCACTCACCAAGTCGAATACCCCTATCACAAATTTATTCATTCTAGACCTTGAGTCGGCCACCAAGTAGCGAACATATATTGAAAGTTGGTTGAACTTGAGGGCATGCTCCCTCATACTCATAGATCCTTGTTTCAAATTCTTAAAGTCCACCAATTTAGCCTCCCTAAGCTCAAGAGGGAGGAACCGATTAAGAAAAACCTCCTTAAACTCCTCCTAAAGCACCACATTATTGATTCCCTTCTCTTTCCATTGATTAAACCATATTTGTGACACCCCCTTGAGTTGGTAAGCCACTAACTCAACCTTTTCTTTTAATCTAACACCCATAATAGCCAAAACCTTGTACACCTCATCAATGAACTCTTGAGGGTCCTCAACCACCTTTGACCCAAAGAATTATGGGGGATTCATTCTCATGAAGTCTCTCACCCGAGATACCGGTGTAGGAACATGAGGGGCTTAGTCCCCTTGATTGGCTTGATTAGCTACAACTTGTTCAAGCAAAGTGAGAGCATCCTAGAGCTCACCGTGAGTCGGTTGTCCCTCAGGTATGTGGGCACTTCTTCCTCTTGTGTTAGGCATGATCTAGCATAGAAAATAATAATCGTTAGGGGGAAGAACCTTACCTTAACTTCTATAGCATGATATAGAGTAAGAAGAAGGGAGATATTTTCTAAAATATCTCATAGCCTCTTGCTCATAGTTGTGGTGCACAACACAACCATGAATAAGACTCTAATTGACATGATGTATTGGATGCCGATGACCATTAACAACCTAATGCTCTGATACCAAGTTTTTCATGACCCAAGCCTAGGACCAAGACTTGGCACGGCACATGGGAAACCCGAAGGGTCCCCAAGCAAGCCTCTTAATATATCATTACACATCCTGGGTTGTGGAAGAAATAAAATACAATAAGAGATTGTAAGTAGGGATAATTAGGACTAAGGGAAAACTTTCATATCATAATCTTCAAGAGTCAACAGAGAGTCAAAGCTCATAGCATGACATGAAACATGTCAAACAACATCTATGAAACTTAGATACTTAGCGGGGGCTAAGACAAGCAACTAAGGTTACCCTCATGGTCAATACATACATAAGAGAAGATAGTTTTAGTACATAGCATGAGATCATATTGTCCCTAGAATGGAGGACTCACCAAATAGCTTGAGAGGTAATTGTACTAGCCATGTGGAGGAGGAGGATGATCAAGTGGGGCTCAGGTTCGCACATGGTAACATCATCTAGGCATAAATATGCATTCATACATTTGAATGTACTAAGTATGTAGCATGCAATGCAACAATAGATTGGCAACATAGGCAAAATGCAATATCATAGGCAATAGATATCATAGTAACAAAATGACATGAATGAAGCCTACTTGAAGTAAGTCATGCTTATATAGGACAAAATGCATGTGTAGCAAGTGACCATCAATATAGAATATCTAAGGCCTACCACCCCATTGGAGAGGCAAATGAGGTACCAACCCCTCAATATGGTTATATGGGCCTACTAGCCCCCATACTAGGAAACCAAGGTACAAACCCCTCGATGTGGTTAATGAGGTACCAACCCCTCAATATGGTTATACAGGCCTACTACCCCCCCTCCCCCCGTACTAGGCAACCAAGGTACCAACCTCTCGATGTGGTTATACGAGCCTACGACCCCCCGTACTAGGCAACCAAGGTACCAACCCCTTGATGTGGTAATACAGGCCTACTGCACCTCATACTAGGCAACCAAGCTACCAACCCCTCGATGTGGTTATACTGGCATACTATCCTCCATACTAGGCAACCAAGGTACTAACCCCTCGATGTGGTTATCCGGACCTACAACCTCCCGAGCTAGGCTTGGTCAACTCACAAAACTATGGAAGTTAATCATGAAATTAGCATATATACAACATATTTGCATCATAATAACGTCATATATCTCATGTGTGAAGCATTAGGCCTTCAACAACTTAAGAATCATAATTCAGACATTTTATCAAACACTTGGTGGGTGTGCAATGTTAATGTAAAATCATGCAATTAAATAGTGAAATCATGCAAGAAATTTTGAAGTAAATCAGCCCACCAATACTTTGTAACACTATCATACAATATACATCAAAACCCTTCATCAAATCTCAAGTTAGATCCAAGACTCATAGCTCAAAACATGTCAAAACAGCCACACTTTTACAAAACCCCAACATAGTTCATAGTCAAATTCATAAAATCAACTTAAAAACATGTAAATTAGATGAAATGCAAGTTTGGAAACCATGGGTGAAAGGACCCAATGGTTGAAACTCACATACCTTGACTTTGGAGAATAACTTGATGAAGATTAGAGATGGAGACTTGAAGCTTGAGTGAAATCCTTAGATCCAAATGAGTTTTGGGACTTGTGTTTAGGGTGAAATATGAGTCTAAGTTTTTAACAGAGTATTGCAGAATGTCTTGAATAATATGAGGGTGAAATATGGTTAAGTATAGGTATTTTCATACATGGGAACACTTAGGCCCAAGATCCAAGAGTCTTGTACTGACTTTAAAAAACTGTAAAAAGTATAAACTCTGTGATGCTCCAGCTACGTCACACTGAGTGCACGTTGTGCTCACTTGAATTTGATTTTTGGAAAAATGAAATTGTGATTAGTTTGCTCTAAAATCAGGGTTAGACCTATTCCCCACTCAATTTGACCTCCTAATCAAGAATATGAAGTTGGATATTTTATATCATGCACGGATTTTGAGATGTATGGAAATTACGATTTTGAACACTTCAGAGGCATAATTTTAGGCACTTTTTGGAATCATTTCAGGGTGCTATGTCCATCTACCAGTTAAGGAGTATATACCTTGACAACCATGATGGAGGGTGCTATGTCCATATACCAGTTAAGGGATATATACCTTGACCACTATGACGAGGGGTGCTATGCCCATCTACCATGTTGAGAGGTATATACCTTGACCACTTTGATGGGGGTGCTATGCCCATCTACCAATTGAGGGGTAGATACCTCAATCATCTTCCAAGGGTGTGGTAGGCCTTGGATTCCAAGTACTAGTTGTTTGGTCTATGATGATGGTCTCTTCCTACATATGTATTATGTTCTATATAAGCATGTTTTACTTCAAACATTGATCATGTATGCCATGTTACTAATATACAATCTCTTGTTTATGATTATGCATTTTGATTAAGTTTCCTATCTCTTGTTGCATTGTGTCCTACATACTTAGTACATTCAAATGTACTAACACATATTTTATGTGTACATGATGTTACCATGTAGGAACTAGAGCCACTCACAATCATCTTTCCCATAGCTAACTGACTATTTTGAAGATAAGATATTAGTAAGTCCTCAAATTCAAGGACACTATCTCTGCACTCTTACTTTTTGATCTTTCCTTATGTTGCAGTTTGATACTAAAAAGGTGATCCCAGAAAGTGTGTTGGCCCCCGCCCATGTCCCTCATGCTCCTACTCCAGTATCTAGGCTAAGGGAGTTCATGAGGATGAACCCATCGAAGTTCCATGGGTCTAACGTGGATGAGCACCCTCAAGAATTTATTGATGAGGTGTACAAAGTATTGTCTATCATAGGTATTAGCGCATCAATTTAAGGGGGTGGCCCAATATGGTTCACTCAATGGAAGGAGGAGAAGGGGAACAACAATGTGGTTCTTTAGGAGGAGTTTAAGGCAGCATTTCTCAACTGGTTCTTCCCCCTTAAGCTAAGGGAGGACAAAATAATGGAATTCATGAATTTGGAGCAAGGGTACATGAGTGTGAGGGAGTATGCCCTCAAGTTCAATCGACTCTCCAAATATGCTCCATAATTGGTGGCTGAGCCAAGGTCTAGGATGAACAAGTTTGTGATGAATGTGTCCAACTTGGTAAATGAAGAATATCGTGTGGCCATGTTTATAAGTGATATGAACTTGTCCCACCTCATGACTTATGCTGAACAATCAGAGAGGGGAATGTTTAGAAAGAGAAGGGGTAATGCGGCGCAAAGGGCCTGTTTCAAGGGTAGATTCCGAAGTCCCAAGGGTAGTCAATTCCATCAAGGCCAAGGTTCTTCCAATGCTCTTACAAGATAGTTTTCTAATGAAAACCCAAGGTCCAAGGTGGTGGTGGTGCCTAATGCTATGTGCCTAAGAAGTGGAAGAGGTCATGATGGCCCATGTTTGAAGGGTACCAATGCTTGTCATGGGTGTAGTGAAGTGGGTCATAAGGTGATTGATTGCCCACGTGCACAACATAAGGGTAGAGATGGCCATACACAAGGCCGAGGTACGAATGCGGTTCCTATGGGAAGAGGAGGTCAACGAGGTGGTGCCCCAAGGTACAATCGATTCAATGCTCTTCAATGGAGGCAAGGGGTTGATGAAGTGCCCGATCTCATCATCAGTATGTTAAGAGACTTTGATTTTAATGTGTATGAATTGATAGACCCGGGTGCCAATCTTTCCTTTGTTACTAATTTTGTGGCCAAAAAGTTTCAAGTTGAACCCAAATTATTGTGTGAGCCTTTTGAGGTATCTACTCCCGTTAGTGCATCCATTGTTGCCAGAAGGGTCTGTAGAAATTGTCCTGTTTTCATTTTGCTTAAAATGTTACCTTGTGATTTTGTTGAGTAGGATATGGTAGATTTTGATGTTATTCTTGGGATGGATTAGTTGTATACATATTATGCCTCTATTGATTGTAAAACCTGAAGGATCAAACTCCAATTCCCTAATGAACCCATCCTTGAGTGAATTAGTCATGATATGGTGGCCAAGGGTGGGTTTATTTCATACATTAAAGGCCAAAATTTGATTTCTAAGGGTGACTCTATCATCTTGTGAGGGTTAGGGATGTTGAGTCTAAATTCCTTCCCATAGAGTCAGTCTTGGTGGTGAATTGTAACACCCCACATTTTACATGTACTAATGCTATGTAAATAAAACATGATATGGTTTGGCCAAATTAGCACCAATTCTTAAAAGTGCTTGAATCTTGTGTTAATGGATGATATGTGCGTCAAACGCTTAAAAGGGTCGAGTGTATACATGTTTTGTGTTAAATTGAGGAGATCACAACCCTAAACAAAGTAAAGGAATTTAGGTGCTTATATGACTTAATAATCTAGTAGGTGATTCGCCTACTTCCTTATCTTAAATTTGCAAGCTAAACGGAGATGAGGCCCGATGTTGAATTTATACAAGTCCGATTATGAATAAAGTCCGTGTTAAGGGTGTAACTTCAGGCCAAGTTTTAGCATCATAAATATACTATATGTTCAGCCCAAGTAGGATATTAAAAGGGGACCAAAGACATCATAATTTCTTTGATAAACTAGGCCCAAACTAATTAAGAAGAAAGATGAAAAATGGGCAGCAAAAGGCCTATTAAGTTGGAGACCCCTTTAGGCCCAAGTGTAAGGGATAACATGCTGCATAACAATTGTATTAAAAGGTGTCAATATCTGCTCAAAAGGAAAGAGAAAGTTGGCCAAAAGAGTCTTTAAAAATGGATCAAAAGCAGCCCTCAATTCATTCCACTTGAAACAATTTTTCAGCTTTCCTAAAGACTCTTGACTTCTATCTATTTCACTTTACCAAGCTACAAATACAATCCTCTAAGGATCTTGAAGGGAAACCTAAATCTTTAAGGCAAAGGTAAGCAATTATAGTTTTGTATTTAGTATGGTTTCTTCATGAAAAACAAGAAGTATATGCTAGTATGTTGTACTGGAAATTCTGGACAGCATGTGTCCTAAGTATTGTTGTGAATGTTTCTTCCTGTTCAAGAGGATTTTCTCTTAATTGGTTGGACGAATTATGAAATAAGACTTATGTTTTAGCAAGGTATAGTTTGTTAGTCCTATAATTGAGCTGCTGCACTACTTTTACAGTCCACAAAAAAAGAGTCCTTATGGCATATCACAATTATGTTCTTAGTATGAACTTGTGGGCTGTTGGATGGAAGGCTATTGCCCCACATCCTTCATGACTACTTTAGTACTGTTTTAAGACTATTTTGAGGATATTTTTTATGTATGGATGTGTTGAGGACAATTTAGGTAAAGTTAAAACAGGTTTGGGATTGTTGATCTTAAAGTGTGGTGAAAGGATGTAATGTTATGCCGCTTGTTTGTATGTTGTGAAGAATTATTATGTGTTGTGCCTTGTGGGATTTTGTAAGAATATTAAGGGTCTGAAATAAGATGTACACGACATGTACATAAGAATGGTTGTTGGAAAAGCATGATTATAAGTTAAAAGATTGAAGGAACACCTTTGGGTCGATAATTATAAGCTTGCGGTCCTGGTGATAGTTTTTATGATATTGGACTGTCAAGAAGTGTTTCTTTGCTTCTAATACTAGTCTTATTGCCTAATATACTGTAGATAAATATTTAAGGGAAAATTCAGCCACTCTAAGGTAGTAACGAGGTCATACAACGAGGTATGTAAGGCTACTTGATTTCGTATCATTTGGCATGAAACATAGATCCCTCCTTGGTACATAAAGGCATTACCAACTCCAACACAACTATTAACCATGTCTCCACTCATTCATATGTTCACATGCTACTATACATAATCATCTCTAAATCATCATATACACGTGGATACCAAGTTACATGCGTTCTTATTGCTAAATAAAGTTCACAAGTTGTTTCATTTCATACATATCTTATTATTTATGTAACGTACTCTTTTCATTATCATATTATCTAGCATGATTATTTACATGCAATATGCTACATCTACAGTCCTATAGCTCCAATACTATGACCACCAAAAGAATAATCTCAAAGGTAATTGAAAGATAAAGGGTATTGTTTACTGATAGGTGGTAGCCCAAGGGGTGGAAGCATCACCTAGCAAGGACGATCCTATCACGAGTGGTAGCCCGAGGGGTTAAGGAAGAACCTAGCCAGGGACGATCCCGATACTGTTTTACCACTGATCAATTGGTCATTTGTATTACAACTGTGCACAGATTATACAGTAAAGATAAAGTAATATAAAGAACATAAAGTACATGATTCCAAAGTATAACCAAAGATGGTATCTTATCCTACATCAGTGCATAGTTTCCTTTGAGCTGTTACTTCATATATAGTATTTCTTGCCTTAAAAAATTAGTACATTATCTCGTGCTGACGTCCCTTACGGGGGACCTTTATTTCATGTTGCAGGTAGAGGTTCTAGTAGATCCCCCCAGTGGAGTACAGGACATCCAACTTTTGTTACCAAGATCCAGGTTGCTTCAGAGCTTTGTATGTGTCTAGAGCTCATATGTTTGTATTGTATAGTAGTCGAGGCAGGGCCTGCCCTGACCCTTGTCAGATACTTTCTCTTATCTAGAGGCTTTGTAGACTATATGAATTAAAGTGTTGTATGCATCATACCTTAGATATCGTGGCCCTAACAGCCTAGTCATATGCATTCCCTTTTGGCTTATTATTACTATTTATTGGCATAAAGGCACGTTGAATGTAGAAATCCCTTATAATATGTCTGAAAAGTGAATAGATATAGTTTGGTTCTCCCGATCCTTATCAGCAACAGGTGTCGGTCCACCTTAAGGGGACTTTGGGGCTTGATAGGAATGGTATCAGAGCGGGTCATCCTAGGGAGTCTACAAAGTCGTGTCTATGTAGAGACTTGTTTATCGATGTGTTGTGCACCATATTTATAAGCAGGAGGCTACGTGGTATTTAGGAGTTGTTTCTTTTTTTTTATTCTTTTGATCATGTCATAGAGCTAAGTGTAATAGGTGGATTGTGTCTAACTCCCGATATTATTTTGTACAGTGAGCAAGTATGCGGATAACTAAGAAGAACAAAGGTAAAGGCAAGGTAGTAGAAGTGGTGGCTAGTACACCTTGTTGTATGAGACAACGAAATGAGGCTCAAGATGAGTCTTTGTCACAGACATCTCTAACCCCTCCAGCTCCTTCTGAACCCGGAAGTAGTGAAATTCCCCCAAAACCACCTATCGATTCTACTATGCAGGATCTGAGGAATGCAGTCCAACTATTGACTCGCATAGTTGCTGGCAAAGGCCAAAGACAAAAAGGTCTAATTATAGGTGAAGATGGTGCAAATAGGGCAGCTGGCACGAGGATACGTGACTTCCTTAATTTGGACCCTCCAGCCTTCACTAGGTCTGATCCTGATGAAGATCCTTAAGACTTTATTGATTAGATTCATCTCACTTTAGTTGTTATGCATGTGAGTGGTACAGAAGCTGTCAAGTTAGCGACATATAAATTGAAGGGTGTGGCTATATTGTGGTATAAAGCTTGAAAGTAATCCAAAGATATAGATGCTCCCCCAACCACTTGGAAGGAGTTCAAAGAAGCCTTTCTTGACCATTACTTGCCATTAGAGATCCTAGAGGCCCATGCAGATCAATTTTTGAATCTCCACCAGGGGAATATGAGCATGAGGGAGTATAGCCTTCAATTTAATTCCCTATCCAGGTATGCTCCTAATGTAGTTGTTACTATGGCAGATAGAGTTCATCGATATGTGGATAGATAGGATACATATCTGGTCAGAGACTGTACTATTACTTCGTTGAATAAGGATATGGACATAGCAAGGATGCAAGCTTTTGCACAGAAATTGGAGGATCAGAGTCAGAGAAGAAGGACATAAGAGTTGAAAAGGGGACAGGCCCAAAAGGTCAGATCTATAGGGCAGTTTACACCGTCCCAAGGTGATCTTAGGCCTCGGATTTCTAATAGACCTCCTAGGCCAACATCCTCCTATTCTGCAGCCAGTGCTCCACCATAACTTTAAGGATCTAAAGTAATGAGTTTGGTCAACGAGGTAAAGGACAAGGTACATGGCAATAGGATATTCAGTAGGACAACAAATGACACCTAGGAAGCCTTGTAAACAATGTGGAAGAAGTCATCTGGGTATATGTCGTGTTGGGATTAATGTTTGTTATTGGTGTGGTGTGCCAGGGCATATGATAAGAGAATGCTCGAGGAGGCGTATGGGTGATATAGCACAATTTATTGGATCAGTTGTTGTATCATCACCATCAATTCCTACATTAGGTAGGGGTCAACAAGCACCTATGGGTCATGGTAGAGGTGTTAGAGGAGCAGCTAGCTCTAGCGGAGTCCAGAATCGCACCTATGCTCTGGAGAGTCGACAAAATTTGGAAGCTTCACCTGATGTGGTCATAGGTACATAGTCCATCTTTTCACATAATGTATATGCATTAATTGAACCTGGTTCTACATTGTCAAACATTACCTCACTAGTTGCTGGAAAGCTTAAGAGAACACCCTAACTATTGAATAAACCATTTAAAGTGTCTACACCAACCGGTGAATTTATTATGGCTAAAAGGATGTATTATGATTGTGTAGTAACTAATCGTGACCATGACTGACACATTGGCTGACCTTATTAAGCTGGAGATGGTGGAATTTGATGTTATAATGGGTATGGATTGGTTAGATTCTTGCTATGCCACTGTGGATTACCGAACTAAGAGAGTGTACTTCCACTTTCCAAATGAGGCAGTTCTTGAATGGAAAGGCAATGTTGAGGAACCAAATGGGAAGTTTATCTCTTATTTTAAGGCCAAAAAAATGGTAGCTAAGGGGTATATATGTCATTTAGTTAGAGTAAGGGATATAGAGGAAGAATCGCTAACTCTTCAATCAGTTCCAATAGTGAATGAACTTGTTGATGCGTTCCCTGAAGAAATTCCAAGCTTACCTCCTGAATGAGAAATAGATTTTGGTATTGACTTACTTCCAGGCACTCAACCTATTTTCATTCCTCCATATAGAATGGCCCCAGCAGAATTGCGTGATTTAAAAGAGCAGCTAAAAGACCTATTAGAGAGGGGTTTATAAGACCTAGTGTGTCCCACTGGGGTGCACCAGTATTATGTGTACGCAAAAAGAATGGCACCTTGAGAATGTGTATCGATTATCGAAAATTGAATAGGGTGACAATTAAGAATAAGTACCCCCTCCCCAGGGTTGATGATTTATTTGATCAGTTACATGGTGCCAAATGCTTTTCCAAAATTGATCAGAGATCAGGGTATCACCAAATGAGGGTGGAGGAAGATATACCTAAGACTTCTTTTAGAACACACTATGGTCATTTTGAATTCCTTATTATGTCATTTGGGCTAACTAATGCACCAGCAGTTTTTATGGATCTGATGAACAGGGTATTTAGGCCATTCTTGCATATGTTCGTGATAGTGTTTATAGATGACATTTTGGTATAGTCAATATCAGAAGAGGACTACGCAAAGCACTTACAACAAGTGTTACAGATTCTTCGTGATCGACAGTTGTATGCTAAGTTTTCTAAACGTGAATTTTGGCTATAATCAGTGGCATTCTTGGGTCATATTGTATCTGAGGAAGGAATAAGGGTTGATTCACAAAAGATAGAAGCTGTGAGAGATTGGTCAAGACCAACGACACCCACGGAAGTTCGAAGCTTCCTAGGTTTGGCTGGTTATTAAGGAGGTTTGTTGATGGTTTCTCTTCTATTTCTGCACCCCTAACAAAATTGACACATAAGGCAACCAAGTTCTAATGGAATGATGCATGTGAAAGGAG